>BQNB010126596.1:0-19577 GCA_026074375.1 Tanacetum coccineum | reverse complement strand
TTGTTGACGTTTTTAAGCAATGTTTTCAGGAGATCAATAGGCATGGGATGCCAGGGATGCATTGGGTTATATTTTGGATTGCACGCTTAAAGATTTAGGTGCATCATATTTTGGGAAATGTATTGTCAACTTTTGTAATATTCAACAATGAACAAGTGAAGCTATATGCTTTTGTATTAAGTCTTTCAATTAAATCCAATGTATCATTTTAAACGACTTTTTGTGTCGTTCTTATATATCTTGTGCTATTGATCTTGAAGTAACACGCCCCGGACCCTTATTCCGCTGCGACCCAATTTGGGGGTGTTACACATAGGTAATGACCGGGGTGGCTCTTTTTGAAGAATATGTCTACAATATCTGATACTGAATGGCTTGAACCATGAGGCACATTCCGAGCAAGAACCTTCGAAACAAATAATTAAATATTATGCACAGCCACAAATAGTTTACCCAAATTGCAAAGTAAAAGTTAGTTCCGTGAGTTTATCTCAAAAGTAGCAAAATGGGAGGGTAGAGCTGGTTGAGTAGCAATCTAAACGGGTAACCTTTTATAAAAAAATATACACCTTCAAATGGGTCGGTCAGATTTACTTAAAAGCAATGTGTATAGAACATGATACCTAGCCATATATCATATCTGTAATAATCTTACTTTTTAAATATAATGATTTTGACCCATTTGATATTTTCATTTTCTGACAGCTCTTTATTTGTGATCAGTTAATCACCAAAGCCAATGACATATGTGTACCAAAAATTTGGGTTTTAGACGGAGAACTATTGAGTATATCCAATAACAAAAAATGGTTTTATTACAATTACTATATTGGTTGTTGAGCATAGTCTTATTTGTAATGCATGATCAACACGTTGATTTATTTGCACTGCATTCAATTTAATGGGTTTTCGCTACGGTTGATGCCTTAAAATTATAAATGCGGATAAATGTGAATCAAGGACGTGTACATTGTTTCAAATGGAAATAAGAGTATCCTGACCTGTGCATCATACATGTTTATGTTACCTATCCCTTTTCAAAGTCGAATCGACCTTCGGTTGGGCTGGAAGAGATAATACGCATCGTATAGGCTCAGAAGAGTAGCGAAGCCAAGAACGTATGCCATGGCTGCATACTTCCGTAAGTTACCTTTGACAAGTGCGATGACCTTGTCTTTAGCATCCCATACCCCTAACTCATCATTGCCTCGTGTAGCCCAACATCAAAATCGGGACAATAGCTGTTTTTGTTTGTTAAAAGTAACCCATGTATAAACCGATAATCCTCTCATCTTTTCACCTCCATTATACTCCAACCCTCTCACTCATAGTACGTTGCCCTCGCTAAACCGCAAATGGTTACGCGTGTTAGCTAGAATGCAGTGCAATCGCCATGCTTTTTCAGAACAATGTTGGTATAAGCAGCTTCGCGTGTTTATCAAGTTACAAACTTATGCGGCTCATGATCGCTTGTTTTGGGAACCATATCGAATAACACCGTCCATGGCTGGCAACCTCACTTAGCTAAGGTTACCTCGCCAAAATAATGTGTTTGGTAATACGTGGCTCTACAAAAAACAAAACTGTAGAATTTTTCATCATCATCGCCTATTGTGTATATCATAGTGTCCATACGTAAAGGGTCATCATTAATGCGAAGACTACCTTTTAATTGATTAGTTTCTATTTATTTTACCTGTGTGTCAGCTTATCTTGTGGTCTATTGAGCACCGTCACCATCGTCACCGCACCGGCCAAACAATCGTCGCACGCTATTGGGATGCGGAGACGTAAGGAGTGACGACAACGAAAAAAAGATATGCCAGTCGGTTTTGTGTTCAGTAAGCCAAGAAAAAACACCATTAGGCATCAAGCTCTCTGCCTCAAACCAAAACCTGCCCAAAATCCAACCAAACAATTATATCAGATTTTTTTACATGTTCTGTATCTGTCGTGGGTTTAACCGCTATCATCGATAGGTAAAGGTCACACAGAAAACCAAAACAATTAACTAATCGATCAGATGCTGTTGCACCAAACTGAATAAGCACTCAAATAAAACAACAAAGAATGGAGCGCAACTTCAGCCAAAAAAATATCATTAAACAAGTAATTAGACCCTAAATCATTCACCTTAATTAAAACCTTTAATCATCAACAATTAATTAAACCCTAATATGATCAACAATTCAATCCACATTCATAAAAGTAAGATAAAAGCAATAGATAAATGAACATTCCTAAATGCAACAACATGCCTTCTCAAGAAAACCACCATAAATAAACGGTGTATATAAACCTTTGATTACCGGTGTAATGGTATAGATCTTGGAATCGACACGTGCAAACCACCATCACAATGATCGATGTTAATCTCTGGAACGGTGGAGGAATGATCCAGAGAAAAGAGGCATATACACACTATGTGTGTGTGTGTTTGGTAGGGGTAACACGTACCCCCAACGTATTATGAGTTAATAAAAAAAGGAACCGGAGCGAGTCACCTGGGTCAACCCGAGAATGTTAATAAATATGCCTCGGGGCAACAATTTTAATGTTTAAATATAAGGTATAATATAATGACTCTTGAATCATAAATGAAAAACATAATTACAAAACTATAAATGAAACAAAAAAACTAACCAAAGAAAATAAGTATGTGTTACTTAAGTGGGTTGGGCTTTAGAAAACTAAAATTAGTAAATTAAGTTAAAGCTATATTGGACCCAACATACCTTATGACCTATGTCTGTCATCTTCTTCTTCAACACTAAAACGCAACCATCAATTTCTTCTGCTTCTCTTGTAAAAATTTATAATAGCAATTTGGTTTATGGTATGCACCTCAAATTTTGTAGGCATTTTATGGGTATGCACTCTTTGTATTTTGAGTGATACAACCAGAAAATCCAAAAAAATTTACACTGCTCCGTAGATTCATAGGGTATGCACGTACATACCTTGTTGTAGCTGTAATTCCGCCCATGTCCACTTGTTACTAGTGTAAGAACTTCTTTGACCAATCTTGCTTCAAATTACGATGATCTAAAAAATCATCAAGCTGCATTTGCACAATCTACCTTTGTACTTAAAATTTAGAATTCAAAATTAGGAAACTTTTACCTTTTTGTTCCACTCGAGATATCTGCTCTCATTAGACTCAATGCCCTAATGAAATCCCACCTCGCGTTGCTAGCCACTAGAGTGACACGATAAAATGAGCATCAAGATAAAAGAGGAAAGCCTTTCTCAACTTTTTTTATTTACGCAATAAGTAAAATTATGCCTAAGGTAGTAATGTTGTTTTTGGTAACTGATGTGTGTTTTCCAAGCTTTAAATTTATAATACTAGAAATACAGATTTTTACTAAAAAACACAACACTCGGGAAGTATACCCATTCGTGTATAGTATAGCTTTAGGTAAGTCCAGGTCGTTCCACGGGAATTGAAGTTTTCACAGTTTTTAATTAAGGTGCTAAGGTTAAGATGATTGTCACGGATCAAATTAACCAAGACGAGCATATATCGAATAATGCAAAGAAAGCAATAAAAGGATGATTCAATCAAATGATTAAGGTATGTTTGTTTAGGCAATGATCACTTTGATAATGAAATGTTTAGGATAGTGTTTATAAGTTTAGAAAATAGAGTTATCACAAGTTATAAATCCTTTCGGCCTTTAAATATAACTAGTGATTATATCGATTAATAACAACAAATCCTTTCGGCCTTTATAAGTTATTATAACCAATATATTAAGTGGAATGATTAAACACATATATAAAAGAACCCTTTCAGCCTATATTCTTGTATGAAATATGTTTTACCAATTCAATAAACACATATCCAAATGCTCCATATCAAAGATCACATTATTCCCAAACAAACATAAGATTACTACTCCATAATCAAAGAAGTTAAACAAACAATAACAAAACACATAACATTCAGCATGATTTCATAAAGAATCATATCATAGGGATAAACAAGATTATAACCAAAATTCCAGAGCAAAATATGGTGATTTCACATGAATTTTTCCCCAGAACAACTTTATTTATTATATTCAAAGTAAAAAAAAAAAAAACAACCTAACAAACCCGAAACTATGAACAATTGCTGTCACAATCCTTATAGATTCGAATTTCACTTCAATGCACTTACTGGGATATTTTATCCTTGGATGATTATAATCTCTAAATTTATAGTGGAATGGTTGTAGAAGATGTGATGGTTGGGCTGGGTGGTTTGAAAGGCTATTGATGAATTTGAAGAGTCGGTGTTTGTGTTCCTTTTTTTTTTTGTCAAGGGCCAAAGTTCAACCACAAAACACCCACTTAGAGTGTTCTACACGAACAAGAGTAAAATGGTGGTAGAGGATGTGTTTGTTGTTAGTTGTGAGAAAGAAATGAGGAGCCAGGCCTATCCTTTGTTAATAATAGCAAAATCGGCAGAAGTGCTGCGCAACAACTTGGTTGAGTTTATATGCTGGTATCATTTAATTCTTCGAAGGAAAGTGGCGGGCGCCACTTAGTAAAAATGTGCGGCGCACTTGAGAGTTAATTTATTTAATTGTATAATGTAAAATAAAATAAATAATTATATGGATGTAGATTAATAATGATTTAAATGAAATTGAAATATATTAAATGGAATGCGTATAATATATATTAAAAAACTATAAAAGCATAGGCACAAACAGAAGCACTAAAATAACACACCATACAACCGCCTCAAAAAAAACTCCACTCACCAGCGCACACCACCATCCACATAACATGCGTAAAACTCCAGAACCCCCATAATCTCGATAACCCAACCAGCTAAAACAATTCCAAACAACCCACACAATCCAACACCCTCACTCCAAAATTACCAAAATAACTCACCATTCCAACACACCAGCCTACCAAAAGGACCACCCACAAACCCCATTACCCCAAATCCCCACAACAACAACTCCAGACAACATTTAACCAGCAATCCACAGCAACGGCCTAATCACCACCCACAAACCCAAAACTAACAAATCCACCACCCCCTCCAACACGCCCCACCCAAAGAAGCCCCACCACCCCACAACACCTCACTACCACAACCCAAACCCTTTACACCCCCCACATTTTTTGCATTCTCACCAACAACCAACCCAAGCCCACCACTCCTCAACCTACTCCAACCTCCAAACAAAATAACAACAACAGACCCCATCACAACCAAAATCCGACCCCATCATCACCCCACCAAAAATAAAACCGTCACTCTGAAACCCACAAAAAATTTCACACCCTTCTATTTCAACTCGCTAGAACAACACTAAAATAGAGTCATTCCGAGACACAATGCTTCCCCCACACATCAAGCCAATACCAACCGCCATCTTCATTAGCCCACCCTCATAGACCAAACCGAACATTCCCTCGATACCACATTCCACAATACCAGACCCGAAATACACCGAACCCAATAAACAAACATAACCACCATAACAAAAACACATAATCCTCTACCACAAATCCATCCAACCCCCCAACCCAAAATATTTTAAAACCAACATACCACACCCAACCACTACAATCCGCAGTTTACTCACATCAGCCCCTAATTACATAATACTAAACACCCCACTATTACCACACAAAGTATCACAACCAATCCCAACACTACTTCTACATAAACATATCCAAACATCAACCCATGTTTCGAACCCCCCCACCCACCACCTGCACCGTATCATTTTCCAATAAACATTAAATCCAACATGATAATCTAAAGTAACCTAAAAAACCACAACACCCATTAAAAAATAAAGCAAAAAATCCAACACCAATCAGCCCATCGCCAACAACAACCACCACAGGCCCACCCAAGTCCACATACCAGAAACACTATAACCTACAGACGCACCCCAACAACCAAACAAACCACCCACGCCCACAACCCTACACATCACTATCCTCAAAGACATCCCCCCATCAAGCTTCCCCCCCCACGACCACTAAACCAAGAAGATCAAATCACAACAGACCGTAACTCACCCACATCAAAAGATCTTTAGCAGACACCCCATTAACAACAACACAACACCATAGATGTAAAACCTGAACCAAATACTCCCTAAGTCCGCCACAATCACATCCATATTATCACCCATACCCCACCAACCCCCAAGCCAAACCCCCCAGACGTGGAGATAACCAAACCCAAAAAATACAACAAAAACCACCACAAAACCAAAACCCCAAGTCAGATGACAAATTCAACCGACTCCCAAAGATCAATCCATATTTTATTTCCCCACAACAACGCACGCAATCACTCCCAAACACGAATAAAAGACCACCCCATCACTTTCCAAGAAATTCCGCCCAATCCATCAACCAAATGAATTTCCCCAAACAATCAATCCATCCCACAGATCCGCAGCCGTCCCAATTAACCCCCACGACCATCACACTGGAGTCCACCCAAATTCAAAACCCCTTAAAAAATCCCACAACGAATTCCCAACCCATCCAAGACCGCCCGAAATAAAAAAACCTTCCCGAGCCCACAACCCATGAAACAATTAATCTCCACGGGCCAAACGAAACCCACTCCCCACAATTCACTGCATCATAGACTATATTTCACACCACAGCATTCATCCATATACCTCCACTATCCAATCGCCACATAAACCAAGACACACACACACATCCTAAATACATTATTCAAAAACACACTCTCCCCAAAGCCCAATACGCACGCCCCATTAACCACATTTCCCAAACCATCCCAAACTATTTCTGAACAAAATAAACATATCATATAACATTAGTAACACCCCATATATCCCAAATATCAGCAACAGATCCAAAATCCAATTAGCCCCCACCCACCCAACACCAAACATTACGTAAAACGAACACAATCACGACTACCACTACCAGCCATATTCCCAACCATTCGGGTAACCAAACATCCTGTCAAAGACCCCCCTACCACCCAACCAGACCAACCCCACGCATACTACAGTCACAACACAAACTATATTACATCCAACCAATTATACACCACATATTTAATAAACCAACGCCCCCCCATAACCCATTGCAATACCCAATCTCCCAACTCAACAACCAATTAACTGAATCACCAATCCGATCCCATCCATATCATATCCCTTACCATTTTCGGTCACATACGCATCTCGACTTTAAATACATCACTATAATGCCAAACAGTACATAACTCTCCTATTCCCATCACACCCAATTGTATATCCCCACCCCCATACCAGGTTATACATTGCCTCAACCATTAATCGAGTCATACAATTAGTATAACCAAACCAAACCCCATCCGGTACATTACACGACCGCATTGGGACCCCAACCCCCACAGTTAATCATCCCCCAAATCACCACCATAAAACAACCACATTACACGCACTCGAGAAGACAACCACCATAACCAGACCCAGCATATCATTACCAAGAAACACGTGCTCCCCCAATCATGTACATATCACCCATGATACAACATGTTAAGTATAGGACACAGCCATCCTCTACCTCCATACTGACCACTACTATACCACTTCCCCCAACACAATGCATTCTCATTTCATCAATCACTGCTCAGCAGTTTTAAAACAAATGCCCAACCACCATAACTCCCTCAATGAGCCAATCCCGTGCCATCCCCACTCCCGCATTACTTCACTAACTAGTCCCACCACCCCATTTATTGAATCACCGCCACCCTACCCATTAATCCACCGATACACCCAAAGCCCCAGACCAATTAACCAACCCCACTTTCCGCCCCCACTCACCAACCCACGTCTCTCTAAATCCATACAAACCAACCTCCAGTCCAACCACAATCCATCTTTACCACAGTCCCCTCCAGGTTTACACAACAAGACCGCGGCCATACCTACAAACCCAAATGGTCATGCCGATGCGGCGTCACAAGGGACCGATGCTGCGTCACTATAAGGAACAATATTATATACAGCAATTAAAGCCCAATATTTTCTTACTAACTTTGCATATCCGTTTGCTATAAACAAGGTTTATGTTCCAGTTTGTGAACACCGAAGTCTTCACGAGTAACTTTTAATTCCATATCATTGTTATTCGTCCTTTTATATTCCACGAATAACGGTACCTATAACATAATCATAACAAATAATACATGATATAATATCAAATATACTTGATTAAGTACCGAATGTCCATGAAAAATGATCAAATAAATGCAAATAACGCTACTGAAAACATGTATAATTTAGGCGTTATCAGTAACCATGGTTTTTGACACATTGCTAGACTAATCAACGGGGTTTGAACTCACCGCTACACAGACTCAAAACAGATAAAGCCATCCCTTTTACTTTTGTCATGGGCTGAAAATAAAAAAACTAATAGTTATAATGACCTACAACAAATGGCTATAAAAGGTCCATCGATTATGTATAATTTTAGCCCCTCAAGAAAAAAAAAACAACAACGAGAGATCTAAAATTTTGTCTAATTTTGTGTCTAAACTTAGATGTTATTATTTTATTAGTTTGTGAAAAAGTAAATCCTGTATTACAACCAGTAAGCAACGACACGTGAATTTAGACTTAAAATTAAGCCAAACTTTATGCTTGTTAATCAGTTAGTTTTTCAAGATTAATTTAGCATAACACTTAACTCAAGCCTACTTGGTAAAGGCGGAGCCAGTAGGGTGGCTGGCGGGTGCTCAGCCACCCCCAACCGGCCTAACTTGTCCAAATTATAGCTTGAATTCCAGCCCATGTTTCAACGAGATTTAATTTGGCACCTGCTATAAGGCTTAAGTCTGTTAGCAATTGTGATAATATCTTCCATATTTTGGATGTCAGACTGTCGAAACGAGCTTGGAGGCCGAGTTGCAGGTTTTAATAAAGAAGAATAAATGTACAGTTGCAATGGGAAAGAGAATTTGCTTTTATTGGGAAGAAAAAAAGTATTTTTAAAGGACTGGGATCCTCTCATGTTCAAACTGAACATGAGAGGTAATGTTGAGATTTATGTGAGTGAGTAGCTTAATATTTAATAAAATAGAGGCCCCACAATATTTAACTTATTTTTTTAACCACTCACATAAACTTCAACATTACCTCTCATGTTCAACTTGAACATGAGAGGATCCCAATCCATTTTTAAAATGGTGTAGAACAAGTTTTATTAAATATAAATATAATATACTAACTAGTGGGTTTGTTTTTAGTTTTTAAAGTTTGTGAATGTAAGTTTTAGAAGTTTTAAAAAGACTAGCGGTTTTTAAATAAAAAAGAGCAAATTGTTAGTAAAAGATTAGTGGTTTTTTTACTTTCTTTACATGCGAATATAAAAGTCCTATTCATAATAAAATTACTAAGTTCAAAATTTGTATATGTTATTTTGCATTTGAAAAATCTTGAACCAATTATGGGTTTTGTAACCGGTCGAACATGGTGAATTAGTAAATCATTCGTTAATAATTCAAAAAGTAAAATAAATTAAGTTGTTGTCTAAGTTTTATAGTTAGGTTTTGCTCGCATTTCAAATCCTTAAAACCTAGTGTGGTGTTTTTTAGAACATTTTAGTGAGAACATTTTTCGATCATCTCGCTCCAGTATAAAAAAAACACAGGGAAAATAAGTTGATCTAATAAATGGTTCAACATTTTCTATAAAAATAAAGGTATATTTCTATTTAAGTTCGCCTTTTGGGTGCAAATAGGTTTATTAATTCGATCATTGGGTCGAAAAAAATTAAACGTTATTGATATCTCAAAAAATTTAAGCCACCCCTAATTAAAATTCCTGGCTCCGCCCCTGCTACTAGGAGATTTGAGTTCATTGTTTAAAAGTAATTTCTTTTATCAATAGCTTAGGCTACCCGGAGTGGGCGTGAGCTCACCGGGTGAGTCAGCCACTCATGGGCGAACACCCAAAACGAACCCAAGAACTCACGCGTGAGTGAGTGAAAAACAGACCCCAATGGTGAGCCACTCACCATACGTGAGTGAGGAAAAAAACAAAATATATCCGTTATGTTTTATTAAAATAAAAATTCACACTACCCTATTTTTAACTTAAAATACCTATAAACTTCACTATTTTTATACACATCTTCTCACATTCTTACTCAAAAACAACAAATATTTCATTCCTCATTATCGAAATGGATTTCTATACATTTATGATCACTGACACAGAAGAAGAAGTTGTTAGTCGGGAAAAGAATTTTCTTACAAGAGCGGTGTCGTTTATTAGGAATAGACGACAAGCAAATCGACCGACGAGAAAGCCCGTATATCGAGATTGTTATGGTGCTTATGACCGTTTATTCGCCGCCTTTTTAGTGAGAACCCGATGTACGATGCATATAAATTCCGAGAGACGTTCTGAATGGCTCGCCCCTTTCTCAACTGGATAGTTGAGGTAACTAGTCATTCTTCATTCTTTCGTGATAATATAGACTGTACCGAAAGAGAAGGCATTTCCCCATTGCTAAAGTGCACCTCTGAAATTCGTCAATTGGCATACGACACTGTTCTTGATTTTCTAGATGAATATCTGTAAATAAGTGAGAGAACTTCGCGTCTATCTCTTAATCATTTTTGTACTTTTGTTATGGAAATTTTTGGACTAGAGTATTTGAGAAAACCCACAGTGACTGATGTTGTAAAGCTTTATTAGCATCACGAAGAAAAGCACGGGTTTCCGGGGATGTTAAGAAGTCTTGATTGTACAGATTGGGAGTGGTTTCGTTGTCCGTACGCCTTTAAAGCGTAATATGTTAGATGTGATCATGGTCAAAATCCGTTCATTTTGCTGGAAGTTGTTATGTCACAAGATTTATAGATATGACATGCTTTCTTTGGTGTTGATGGGTCGAATAACGACATCAACGTTTTACAACAATCATCTTTATTTAACGATTTCAAACCGGAAGAGCATCATAGATTCCTTTTGTGGCTAAGGGCGTAACTTACCCATCGGGATACTATCTTGTTGACGGGATATATCCAGAATTTGCGACACTCGTTAGAACGATTCCAGAACCAGCTGATGATGACTACAAGCGAATAAGGTATAAGCAAAAGTAGGAATCAACAAGGAAAGATGTGGAACGAGCGTTTGGTGTTCTGAAGAAGAAATTAAATCCAATATGAGCGATAAAAACGAAAAAAATAATGAATATGATGTATACATGCATCATATTACATAATATGATTCAAAAATACAAAGGAAATGCGATATCTCCCAATTTGTACCTGGAGGAAGCACATCAACCAGACGACCTCTTACGATCCGATGAACAAATGTGAAACGTTATGAGGCCGCACATCAGATCGTCACAAGCACATCAAAACCTTCGAGCCGATTTGGTCGAACACTTGTCTCGTAATGTTTAATTTTAGCTTTAAATGTAAAAATTTTAATATTCGAAGTCTATGCAATTGTTATTAATTTATGGATAAAAGTTTTTAATTTCATACGTTTTACGTTTTTATTTTCGTACGTTTACCTTTTTAGTTTATGAATAAAAGTATTTAGATAAAAAAAATTAGATATGAAAAGTGAGTGAGTGGTGACCAAAACAGGTGAAAGGTGAGTGTGGGTGAGAGTAAGTGAGAGGAGACAGAAAGCTGAGGTATCATTGATATGGACGATGAGTGAGTATGCACCACTTCCTACATTATGTTCTCGAGTTAGAGTTAATGAAGAAAAATAAAGAAAATAAAAAGGAAACATAAGATGTCGTGTTCTCAAATAGCACTTAAAGAGGAAAAGAAAAGAAAATGAAATAAAAGTTAGTGTAATTTTGTTCAATTTTAAAATGAATGTTTCCTCTCTATTTTGGAAGGAAAATGTTTACTTCACTTTCTTTTACTTTCCTTTAATAACAAAATTCGAGAACACACTATTAGGTGTTGTTTGTTTATTAAGAGGCTCTGAATCTGAATCTGATTCGCACATCTGAATATGAATATTCGGTAGAAAAGTCTGAATATGATTTCCATCTTAATTTGAATAAGTGGTTGAGAAATCTGAATCTGAATGAAATAAAACTGTTTGTTTTGGTAAAAATATCTAGATGTGTTAAACTATAATTTTTACAATTTAAATATAAAACGATTGCATTTGTACAAGAAATAAACTTCATTAAATAAATAAAAAATAGATTTTATAATATAATCAATTTAAAGTTTGAATTGAACTTCGTAAAACGATTAACTAAATGAGTCGCGTTAGATTTGAGATGTATGAGTCTGAAACGGAACCCTTCAATCTATATCTATACTACATTATAAAGGAAAAACCACCATTTCTTGAATGTTGATTGTTGAAGAATCCTATATCCTATACTTATCTAAGGAACTTTGAAAAACTCCACGCCAATTAATTGAAATTATAAACAAAAAAGGAAATATGAAGGTATCATGCATAATAGGAAACTACAATTATTTACCGCTAAGAATTTCTGGCACTATGCGCGGGTATTCATCTATTTGAACAAAATATAAGTTGACACATATCATCTTATACACTCTTTATTTAACAAAACATATGGAATGTATCTATTTAATACTTTTAATACAAAAGACAAAGGTGAAACAAGAAAAAAAAATCATAAAAAAATAAAAATAAAAAATGTAAGAAAAAAAATATATTAAGAGGTGTTAAGACATCCCATCAACATCTAGTTCAGTAAGATGTTTATGCTTCTTACTGTCTCTTAATGATAAAAAAACAAACGCTCTTAACACTGTTTGCCTCTTACTGCTTCTGAATGATTTGAAAAAAACAAACAGTCTTAATGACCCAAATATCTGACCGTTTTTGAATGAGTCAGATTAAAATAGTGTTAAAAAACATTTATAAAAAGGGGTTTTCTAACATGTGCCCCGGGGGGCACATGTTAAGGTGGGGACACACGCTGTGTGTCACAGCCTGATTGACCAGCAGTTATTGTTATTAATCATTATCAGACCCCACAAATAACTGCTGGCCAATCAGGCTGTGACACACAGCCTGATGTCCTCACCTTAACATGTGCCCCTGAGGCACATGTTAGAAAAACCCTTATAAAAAAACACCATCTTAGCCTTAACAACTTTTGTTTGAGAGAGAATCACACGCTACTCAAACTTTTACTCAAGTTGTTAGAGATGATAAAAAGTGATTTAATGTGTCAAAAGGCACGACCCAAAAGGCAGACAAAACTTTGATATCTATATTGAAAAATAATTTTTGACCGTCAGCCAATTTAGACCACAAGAATATAATATGCGGCGATAAACAACACATTTTCCACGTGACACACAATCATTGGTCACATACCCAATCCTTATGCACACAACGTGACCCCTTTAATTTCATTATTATTAATCAAATCAATCAACATTATTATTCTCTTATTATTATCACTTTTATTAAAATAAATTATCATATCATAAATTGACAAAAGTTAAATAAAAATAAAAATATATATCTGGGGTTTGGGTTTCATTTTAATTTTAATAATAATAAGAGGTTGGTGTGATTGTATCGAAATTAAGATGGATCCCTTTGAGAATACGAATTGGGATCTGATTGATTATAATTCTCTTCTTAATGATGTTGCATCTACCGATCTTTATTGGGCTGAACAAAGGTAATTCATTTTTGTGTTTTTTAATTAATCAGGGTTTCTGGATTTAGGATTATCAATGTTGATTCAGTGAGAGTAAATTTGCTGATTATTCTAATTGACTAATTGTTATGATTTTTCACAATTTGATGTTTTAAAGCCCTCAACTTTGATTTTTTTGACTATATTGTACCATGCATAGCGACATGATTTTATAGCGGCAATTAATTATAGTTGAGATATTGTGGATAAGTGTTTCGTGAATTGACATTGGCAAGTATTCATCATCTTCGAAGATGACTACAACATCATACCAGTTCCACTTTAACAAATTGAGATTGAAATATGGATCGGTTAAGACGGGACTGACATGAAAAGGAAAAAATGGTAAAGATTGGGTAATTTTAGAAACTACATTAATTTTAGAAACAAAAAGTTTTTAAGGCAACTATTTCAAAAACTATTTTTATGTGGGAAAGTAAACAAAAGATTGAAATTAAGTTTTAAAGGGGTTTAGGGATTAAACATTACTCATTTTTAAGTTTTTTTTAAGGATTAAGGAAAAACATTTTTGCATTATATATAGTAGAGATAGAGATAGAGGTGTTTGGATTGCTTACCGAAGCTGATTAAGGGGATGTTTGGGATTGTTTTTCTTAAGCAGAATTAGTTATGTGTCATTCAAATAGCTTCTAAGCTTATTGCTTAGTCTGTGTTTGTTTTGTTAGATGTTTTATGTCTGAGATAGATTAGGTGAATTTGAAAGAAGTGGTAATCAGTCTTTAAAAAAAGCGGGAAAAGGTCCTTTCTACCTTTTATGTCAAAAAATAAACAAACCCTAAGGTCTGATCGCTTGCAGACATAAGAGGAAAGACAAACGCTCTAAAATGTATGTCTGTCTGCAGACATAAGCAAAATTAAATACTTGTTTGTAAAAATAAACACAGCCTAAGTAGTTTTTGAGGTCAAATAAGCAGTTTTTTATAAGTAGGGAGGAGCTCTAGCTATTTTTGTCAAAGTGCTTATATGGACATTAAATATTTTATAAATCAATTTGATTGGGATTTTCTAACAAACTTTTATATTTACAATGATTATTGCATTTTCATTACAAAACAAGCTAATCGAAACACTATTCCACGAAGTGCTTTCGTAAAGGAGATTATAACCCCGTTTATTGGGATTTGATAAAGTTGTAAGGGTGTTTGAAATTGCTTATCCTGTTTATATGATCAGTTGCAAGTGATTAACGCTGTTTTGGATAAGCAGTTCGAAGTTACTTCGTCGAAACAGCTTATTAAGAAAGCAATAAGGTGTTTACGATTGGATTTTTTAGATATGGGTATACTTAAGCTGTCTGAAATAAGTGCCTTTAATGATGCTCATGGAGAAGTGCTTATGTTAGGGCTAGAATAAGCAAATAAGCAAAATATTTTTTGTTCACACAAACTCATTGATAAGCGACCTACAGATTTTTTTAATAAGCAAAGAGATAAGTTGAGCTGTGAATGTTTTCTATCAAGTTGTATATTTGATTAATAGAAGTTGGTTTGTCATTGCAGTGCAGCAGTCCAAGTTGATGCTTCACTTGCTAGCCTCACACCACTGGAGGATGGTGTGGAGAAAGAATGCACAAGAAAGAGGTATTGTTATTTTAATTTGAGCTTGTTTGGATCCCAGTATGGATACAAAAATGACAATGGAAAAGAGAGTTGTTAACAACGTATTATCGAACTGGTCCTAATTTAATTGTTGTTCTTTCTATTTTAGGTTTTCCCTATATTATTTGTTGCCTCTTAAAGAGTCAAACATTGCTATAGAGTCTAGAAGGATGATAGTTTTGTATATAAAGGTTTAGAGTGAAATTCCGACTTGGTTGGGTGACATATGAATCTGGACAGTGACTAATGTTGCTTAGTGGCGCTTGTGTTAATAATCAACGATGAGCATGCCTGCCTTTAAAGAAGTGTCACATGTGAAGACGACTATAAGTATTGAACTGCAGACAGAGTGTCATAAGCTTTAAAGAACTGGCTTTCATTCGCGTTTGGCTTTGAATGATTTTGTGTTGTATGTATTGATCGATGAGCAGAGTTTTTGATTATAGGAAACTAAGATCATACACCAATGCACCACGAGAAGCAAACATAACAAGTAAGTGAAAATTACATAAGAGCTTCTTAGGAAGAGAAGCCAAGTGATAGAAAGTGCCAGTTCAATGTAAGGTCAATTAATAAACCAATTCAATGTATGCGTGAAATAGAACATAGATCTAGGGTCAATTAACAGTCCAAATTGATGTACGTGAAGGTTGTGTACTTGTGTTCTTTAATTAATCTTCTCGTTTATATATGACCTTGAATAGAAAAGCTGGGCTAGCATGACTCTCCGTGTAAAAAGTTCCTGGTGATTCATGCATCTTGAAAGAAGGGGGGTTCAGTTCATCTAATATTTATAAGCAAGAAGAGCGGATTGGTTAATGGGAGAGTCAAAATGCTCTAGTTTTCTAATGTATGTCAAAGTGGTAATAAGGGGCAAATGGGCAGGTTTGGGTTAAACTGTAAACTTAATGTTGTTTAGTTTCTTCAAATTTCATAAATAACCATCTACCTTCTTTGCATGTCAAACCTGTAAACTTTAGCTTTACTATGGACGTCAGACCAACAAGCATAGAAAAGGCGGCCTATTACTTGAAATCAACACGCAATCATTACTTAGCGTTATTGTTATCCATTTAAGAAATGAAGAGTAAATTTAGATGTATTAATGGTAGTTAGCGGTATTCTTATCAAGTTTGGTCAAATGACATAATCTCCAACATAAATGGATTTTGTGCAACAAAATAAAGTTTACTGGGGCTAGATGTAATCTTGTATAAAGTTTGATGTTTCTGCCATTTCATTTGCTGAATTAGTTTTCTAACCATCATAATTGTAGTGTGTTGGAAGCTAATAGTTACACCCAATAAATTAAGAGTTTGACACAAAATATGTCAGAAAGAGTGGTACATTCAGTTGTCTTGCAATGAACCTACACGACCACTAGTTAGAACTTAGAACTGCTTATTCTAACATACTTTAGCCGCTCAACATACTGTCAGATGTCATGCAACGAAAGAAGATCAATTTGTATCTTAGCTAGTTAGAGAATTCATTGATTCTATATTTATACTATATGCATAAGTTTCTGTTAATCCCGTTTCATCAACATCCTTATTATCATTCAATCTTTCCCCTAAGTCCTGCTCCTCTTTAAATTCTACTGTTCATCTACACTCTCTTACAATGAACTCCTGCAAAGTATGTTGGGGCTGTTATCGAACCTCTTCGTCGCATTCTCCTAGTCAGACCCATCAGAAATAAACTTGACTCGAAGTCCCAAACAGACTTAAAAAACTAAAGTAATGGCTCCAATAGTCCCATTTTAGAAACATGGACAAAATTGATTCCAGTAGGTATTGATGTCCCACTTACTTGTTAAGAAGAGAATGAAGCTATGATCTTGGTCCCAGATTCCTAAATATGAAAGAAAAAAGAAAGATACTCACGAAATGGTCTAATATGGAGAACGGCGATTGAAAAAAGCTGGTACAAATAAATGATTGGCTCAAATGATAGCCTCCAAACTAACTACTTTTTGCATGACGAGTAACAATTACGTAGTTGATTATCCTGCAACTGCATACTTTGGGCTTTTTGGTTGTATATTGTATAGACATTTAATTGTTTCTTCATATCTGCCCTAATATTTCAAGTGATGTTAAATTGCTTCATACTGTTCAATCACATAACAGGGGACGCAGTAATTCATGCAGCAGGGCAGAGAATAAAGCCTGCCGTGAGAGGCAAAGAAGAGAAAAGTTGAATGAGAGGTGACCTTTTTCTTTTTTGCATCTATTTCACTATATTATATTCATATGGTTTATTGATGGAGGTTATTTTTTCAGATTTTTAGAATTGAGCTCTACTTTGGAACCTGACCGGCCTGCAACCACCGATAAGCTGGCTATTCTTGGAGATGCTATTCGAGTTTTGAATCAACTAAAATCTGAATCTCAGGAGTGCAAAGAGATGAACGAGAAATTATTGGAAGAGATTAAAACACTGAAGGTTAGTTTGTCAGCTCACAAACTTGCTACACAACTTCTTTTATTCATTAAGTTTCCCAAGAGTTTCTTAATATTTTTTTGTTTTTTGACTTGCCAAATCGACAGGCAGAAAAGATTGAACTTCGTGAAGAAAAAATTGCATTAAAGGCCGAAAAAGCAAAAGTGGAGCAGCAAGTCAAAGCCATGACCAATAATAACCTTCCGCCACCTGGATTTATGGCACCACATCCAGCTGCATATCAGGCTGGGGCAAACAAGATGCCCGTTTTTCCAGGCTACAGTTACATTCCAATGTGGCAGTATCTGCCACAAGCTACGTGTGATACATCTCATGATCACGAGCTAAGGCCGCCTGCTGCTTAAATGGTAATAATGACAAATTAATGAGAAAATTTTCGTCTCATTGTAGTTTGTAAATACTACTCCATGCTTAATTGCATATTGCGTTTTCATTTTTTATGCACTTTGGCTATGTTGATTTCTAGAGACGAGTAGAGTTCATTGTAGAAGGAACTTGTTGGATAGAAATAATATCCTTCATTAGTCTTTTTATCATTCATAAATTGGTATCTCATTATGCTTAGTTAAAATAAAATATTGTCTTGTTAATCTGGAATGTAATCATCAAGCTAGTGACAAAACTTTTTATCACATTTTTACATGTTTTACAATTGCGTTTTGAATCTTAAAAACTGCTTACAGGATATATTTCTAATAATCTTTTATGCCAGCTTTGTCTAATTCCTTCTCAAAACTGAATATAATGTTTGAGGGGAGTTATTTTGGATACCCTCTTTTTCTTGGATACTGAGGGACCAATCTCGGTCATCCATCTAAAAAATATAAAAGGCTAGGATTAATAGCTTTTTTTAATTAAAAAAAATAAAAAAAGGCGGAGGGGTATCTTGGTCATTTTACCTCACACACCTACCACTCCTTCAATTCATCCCGTCCCATTCTCAGATCTGTTATTCTCTTTCACCAAACACACAATAAAACACACACAACACATAGTTTAACACAAATCAAAAAATACACACACTAAAAACACACACACACATCAAAAATCATCCACAAATCGCATCAAAAAATGGAAGAAAAAGATATCGATGATATTGAAGAACAAATCTTAACGATTAAGCTTATATGTGAAGCTTCGAGTAAAAATCGCTAAAATACAAGCTTAACTTCACTAATTCAGGTGTAAAACACTTTATTTACAAATTTTAATGTTATTTATGCATAAATTGTGAAACCTACTGTTTATAGTGTTTGTGATAAACATATTATGATTTTTGTTCATGTTATTGTGTTTATACAGTTTATAATGAAGATGTTTTGATGATATTTTGATATTTATTGATATTATAGTGATAAGTAAGCTTTAGATCGAGTATGTTGATGTTGATGAAGAAAATTGTCGATGATGACGTGTTAGTGAAAAATCACATATGATAAGTTGCCTGAAACAATTGCAAAAACTTATATACTATATCATATATGATATAAGTTAGGTTTTAAGCGTTTATGATATAAAAAGTTAGTTGTGTGTATAATATCATATATGATAATCTGCTTGAAAGTTAACTTCTTTACCATTATACTATATCATATATGATTATGTGCTTGAAAATTGAATCAAATATTCTTATTTGTGTAGAGAAGGTTGTTTTCAATGCATCTTGAACATCATAAGCATCCAAAGGCCCAATAAGCTCAATGAAGAAGCTCATGGATTTTCATTTCACGTTCAAAATGTATTCTCTGTTTTTTCTTGTAATCTCCGTATGGAGTTTTGACGTCTACGGACGATTTTGTAAACCATTGG
>BQNB010126594.1:0-19578 GCA_026074375.1 Tanacetum coccineum | reverse complement strand
AACACCTTAACAATACTAATATACTCGAAGCAACATTAACACACCTTGACCTTGAATTTACGAAGCTAACAGCATTAAGTTGTATTCGAGCAGTAGTAACATATTAACTTGCAGCACTAATCTTCGTTGGCAGCACTAATACATCAACAAGCAATACTAACCAAAGACAGCAGTATTAACATATTACCACTCTTAAGGATACTCCTTTTTTAAGTATCTAGACGACACTTTTAAAGTGTCACAAAACTGTCACTAATTCGTCACTAAACTGCATTCTCCTTCCTCCCATAGCCTGTTGTACCATTCTTGTCCACGAACCAAATATAATACACCATGTGTCTTCAAAACCTTGTCGTGACTTTAACAGCAATAACCATAAACCTTATATTCTGTTTTTCGTATTAGAGTTTGGTGACAAACCCTAGCTTTTTCGAATTCACCTATTATTGAAAAACAGAAAATAGAGCATGAACAAAACCTTGTACCAAACCCTAGATCAGGAGCCCCGTGGCTCTGATACCAATTGTGGAAACCTAAAACACGTGATAGGTTCTTTGATCGTTTATGCTCGAGGTTGTTTAGACCTCATCTAGGATAATATAGTAACAATGATATAAATTGCAAGTGGAAATAATAAACATAAATCAAAGTTACTTTAAGGTTCTTCTTTATTAATCAACACAGCCCCAAATACTATTTGATCAGAATAGATTGGTTACTCTAACAAGTAACAGGGATCAAAGATCCTTTAGGATAAACTCTAGATGTCCTCACTAATTATACAAACGTGTACACATACACTTTTGTATCTAGTCAACTCTCATATGATGAACACACACTTTTGTATCTAGTCAACTCTCATATGATGAACACACACTTTTCTGAATGTCTAAAACAATATCTAGGGATCTCTTTATATAGTAGAGTCCATCTAGATTTACAAGGGAAAACACAATTGTATAAGGAAACTAAATCTTTTAATTCTTAATAACGACATCTTATCTCAGAATCATAACTTTTGGAAACTTTTATCTTTTGTATAAAAACCTCCACCAGCTTGTAGAGAATCCCAACAATCTTCCCCTATTTGATGATGACAAAACAAACAAAGTCGTGTACGAACTTCATCATAAAGCCAAAGCTTCCCCTGAAGTTGAGATGTAATCATCTCCCTGAATGAAACAAAACTTCCCCTTAAGTAGATTTCCTTTGTACCATGCCACACCAAGGATCTATAAGTTGCCAATTGTACCTGTTAACAATCTTCTTCCCCTTTTTGTCAATATCAAATAGGAGACTAAAGTATGCAACTTTGATCTTTACAACTACGAACCAATATTATACTTCTAATCCAAGTATTCCAATAACCCAAATTGCCCTCCATTACGCACCTTAAGAAAAATGAAATTGAGCAGTAGAAACTTACACTAGCAGTAGTAACAAAGGCTAGTAGTAGTAAAACCCTTCACCTCGATGTAGCATATAAATGGTTAAACATTTTAACAATAAGCTTCCCCTGAAACCCATATGTTAACCATTTCTTGAATCTTCAATTCTGTAGGCTCTATGTAATGATTACTGATGAAGAAAACTAAGTATTACCAACTTGATGTAGAAGTAGAACAACCCAAACTTGTGTCTTATATCTTGTACTATCCACGTGATGTCAAACTTATAAATAAATCAGTGAAATATAAGTAGATCGCAACCTCTTGACAATTATCCTCATCTTCTATGAGAAACTAGACCAAAGTGATAACAAATGTGAGCATTGAGCACCATAAGTTAGATCACACACCTTTGCTAGATTTGTCAAGTCTTCGTCATATCGTTTCTAAGCACGAACAAGTTATCTTCAAAGTGTAACACCCACTTTAAGATATGATAAGAACACGCATCCGTGAAACTCTACTTCAACTTCAAATAAGTGATAAATAATCTTCTCCGTAACCAATTAATTTAAGAAATCCAAAAACGAGCCTTCTAATCCTTTAAGAACATTTAAAATCATAACTAAAAACCAAACATTCATGTGTGTCTTGTCTAATATCTCCAAACCAACCGAGATCCAAATACCATGTGTTGTCCGATATCTGATAGAACTAGCAGTATTAACTTCTTTTATCGGATAATACTAGCAGTACAAATTGACAACGAGCAGTACTAACTAGCAGTTGAAACTGTTTTAACATTCTAATAGTTTTAGCTTAGCACTGCTCTCATTATTTTCAACCCAAGCTGTACTAACCAGAATTCGATTCCAAACAGTAGTAATCTTAAACATGTAGTAGAATCCATCAGCACAAATAAACAATGAGCAGTATTAACTTTCTATAAACCCAATGCTAGCAGCACTTACTTCCATTACGCCCAACATGAGTAGTAACAAACTGCTTCTATTTCAAGCAGTACTAAATTCAAGGCAAGCAGTAGTAAATTACTTTGACAGTACAAACATTCATGAAGCAGTACTAATCCTTCTTTGGTAGTACTATCCACGAAGCCAGCAGTATTAATAAGAACGAGCAACAGTACTAGGTTATAACAAACTGTACAAAGTACCTGATGTAGCACATATGTAACCATCTGCTTCGAATTAGGGTTTACGCTACTTCTGCTTCACACCAAGAAACAAACACGAACATAACAACACTAAGCAGCCTATTATCATTGATCGACTTAGGGTTTTCAGAAACCCTAATATCCTGCAACCTTCATGTTGACGTGCTTCCCTTTAGGATTTTCAATCAAGTACATAACAAAAACCATATGCATAAATCACTTCCTCTTCACGACATAATCATCCTAAACCATTATGATTTTCCATTCCATAAATCACTTGTTATTATAAATGCGCTGCTTCTGAGTACCACAAATCCTGCTGCTTCAACATTTTCTTGGGCCCAACAGTATTACACGGCAAGCAGTTATTAAAAACTAACATCAGCTTTAATCTTTGTAATGACGTGTAATAGCTAAACAAATTGTTCCCTTCTTGACAACACTTAACGTATGATAGCAGTAGTAAAATTTATCTTGGCAGTACAAAGTATAGACGAACAGTACTAACCCTAAAGCTAGCAGTACTAAGTCTTCCTTCCTCCCATTATTTTTAGCGACGCTTAATTTGTTACTGAACTGTCACAGATCTGTCACTATTCAATATACTCCTTCCTCCTATTGCCTTTTGTGGCACATTATGTGTCACTAATTCCAAAACGTGATATAAACCAAACCTTAACATAAATTAGAGTTTAATAACACCTTACGTTTCCTTGGCAATATAAATTTATTACGTCTAAAAACAGCATTATTCTTGAAGCTCATCAAATAATCACTGGTGCCCACTTCATTTATTTTGTGTATACCAAAAACTAAATACACATAACCAATAAGCGTACAGCTACTTTATTTGCCCATGATCACCATACAAAGTCAATCAATCGATCCATATAGAAGAATACACAAACCCAATTGACTAGGGTTTGATCATTTAGATTACAACGGATCAAAAAGAAATCTAAATAAATAGTAACAAAGCTTACCAATCGTATTGCATACCTAAACAGGTAGAGAGGATGAATATAAGCATCATTATAGCAATTAATCTTCAAAACCCCAGAAAACATTAACCACAAATCGATTTCATGAAAATTAGGGTTTTAGGGTTTCTTCAAAAACCTTGTAAATCCTAGATTGAGAGCCACGAGGCTCTGATACCAATTGTGGAAACCTAAAACACGTGATAGGTTCTTTGATCGTTTAAGCTCGAGGTTGTTTAGACCTCATCTAGGATAATATAGTAACAATGATATAAATTGCACAACAGAAATAATAAACACAAATCAAAGTTACTTCAAGGTTCTTATTTATTAATCAACACAGCCCCAAATACTATTTGATTAGAATAGATCGGTTACTCTAACTAGTAACAGGGATCAAAGATCCTTGAGGCTAAACTCTAGACGTCTACACTAATTATACAAACGTGTACACACACACTTTTGTATCTAGTCGACTCTCATATGATGAACACACACTTTTCTGAATACCTAAAACAATATCTAGGGATCTCTTTATATAGTAGAGCCCATCTAGATTTACAAGGGAAAACACAATTGTATAAAGAAAATAAATCTTTTAATTCTTTAATAAACTTCATCTTTATATTCAAGAATCATATATTTTGGAATCTTTTATCTTTTGTAGAATATCCTCCACCAGCTTGTAGAGTTACATAATGCTAGATTCAGTCCTTATGTTTCATTATTGTTTTATTCTTGTTTTGTCTTATCAACTTAAATATAATTCCCAACATGTATCAACAGGGAATGTATGAACCGCAACACATTTCAAATAACATGAAAGATATGTATCATTCGCAGCAGGAGAACACACCAAACTACTTCATCTATGAGCAAAATCCCGAGTCATCAAATATGGTGATGTTTGGTAATTTGTCACAATGGCTAACACCAAACAACTTCATAAACTAAGGTGGGGGTACTTTCTTTATTTTGAGATTTTCAAGATGGATCCGTTAAGATGTTGTGTTTAATATTCAAATAACTATAACTTATTTGGCAACTGGGCAACTTTATTTGTTAAGACTATGTTTTAAATTTGCATTTACTACTTTCACAAGAATGCACAAAACAATAATCCTGAACATAACAAATCAACCAATTACAAAATATAGTAAATAATTTTCTTACTAATACAGATTAGGTAGCTAAGGATAAGTTCATACAACACTTGATTAATGGTAACTTTGTGCACAACTTACATATTGTGACAAGATATTGTGCTTAATATATAATGTGTGCACAACTACCATTATATTACAAAACATGTGCTTACTCATAAGTCATTGCACCAGAATAGTTATGGTTACAAAAGATGTGGTTATACGTAAAACCAACTAACCTTGTTATTTAGAGGCCACCAACTGTCAGTTAAACTTGTGACTTGAGTTGCGGATCATCATCAACCTCATGATCATTCAATGCAACCAAACCACCCAACCTTCCTTTACCTGCTTCAACTGAAACTCTTTTACCATGAACTTTCATGAACCTGTTGATCTTTTTGTAGTATTGATGTTTTCTCTTTCTAGTAACCTTGACCATACTTCTACCCTTCTTCTTCTTCAACACTACCTGCAAATTTGCGCCTACAGAATCCAATGGTACAGAGTTTGCAAAACATTCTTTCTGTATATCAGGAAGTGAATGGCCATCGCAAACAACAGTTTCATCTACATACATACTTGGCCCCCCAACATCTATGGGACCATCCAAACTCAGTCCTTCATATAACCAATTATCATGCAAGCCTAATTCATTAGCAACACTGTCAACATGCAAGAAATCCCCAAACAAGTTATTACGTGGGAATTCAATTCCCTTTCTTCTTATTTTTAAAGAGGGTGTTCTTAACAAGGGTGAACCAGCTTCTTCTTTTTCCCATGCGATAAGCTCCTCATGGGAAATAATACTAGTATTTTGCATCATTTTTTCATGAGTTTTGATTTTATAAAAAACATCTTCATCAGCCGCATCAAAACTTAACTTCTTATAGTAATATTCTGCTTTTTTTTTGGCAAATGGGCTATATACAAGTTAATTAACCCGTACTTTTCACCCATGTCATACATTTTATTCATATCAAAATCATCTTCGACAATGGTTAATCCTTCTTCTAGGCTAGATCTAGGAGTACTATAAAAGATACCCCAAATCTCACATTCCAGTTTGTATGACAACATATCTAGCAGTTTTGAGAAACTCATCCTGATTAACTTAGATAACTTTAAAGTTAAAATCTTGCCATGATCATACCTTAAAGGGTGTAGATTGAAAACACCATCATAGTTAACTTCAAAGATAACATAGTTCTCAGGCTTTTCATTTGTCCTGTAACAAAATGTAGTTAAACAAAGTATGTAAGTACACATGTTAAGAACATAAATCAACATTGTAAACTTAATTAACAAATGCACATAAAACAAATATAATTTTCATACCTGACAAAATAAGCAAATATAGGGTTCGTACATAAGTTTGGAGAAACTAAAAAATCAGACATAGTTGTATGAATGTACTTGTGAAAATATTGACAAATCTCAACTAGTTGTACTTAAAGTTGATTTCATAGTTACTAGTAAAGTAAACTAAGGTGTTAAGAGGTATTTATATGTTGTAGGCTTGGTAATAGTGGTATTTACAAACTGTTTGGGCTACATTTGTTTGGGCTTTTTGTAATTAATTAATATTAACAAAAAATGAACCCGCCAAACTTGTGTAAAAAAAAACTTAAATGTCATGCCCCTTTGCAAAAAGTTGGGAACATGTCAGTTTCATTAATACACAAAATGGTTGCATTTAAGTAGTATTTATAGGGGTTGCTTTCACTATCCAAAATCATCTTCATATCATTTTACAAACAACCAATCAGTCTAAAAAAATGAATCAAACACCTCTTCAAGAACTTCGTGAGACATCCAACTCTACAGATTTGCCCAAGATGTGGACTGTTATGATGGATAGAGAGTTGGTTAGGGACAATCACATAGTAAGGAGACTGATGGAGGTTGCTATAGAACTCCAGGCTAGTTTGAACACAAGGCAAGAGACAATCAATGAAGCTGCGATATACAAGAATACAAAAATGAAGAAAAGTGTGGCCTTCTTCAGAGAACAACAAGACCAAGATTTGAAGTTTATGAGAGACATTTTGTCGAAGATCTCGGAAACTCAGTTAAGGACATTTAAAAAAACAGAGTTTGTTGATTATATGAAAAAACTCTAGGTTGTTCTTATTATTAACTATATAAATGATGATCAAACTAAGGTTACACATCCTTGTTTGGTTATTTAGTAATGTTTATGTATTAGTCCCTTTGGTAATTAAACTTTGTAATGATCTGTTATGGTTTATGAATCTTTGTTTATATGTTTATTTATGCTTATTTGTTTGCGTTAAGCAATTAAATCATGGGCCCTTAAATCAGATGCACCTGGTATAAATGACACAAAACAATTCCAATCACTAGTTGAAAATATTTATTCAATATTGTAGAGTTACATTTCACTTAACACTTATCAACTTTGTGACAGAAAAATAAACGAACCATCTTCTCACGATATGCCAAGGCCACGTCAACAGGATCTTCAACATCTAAAGATAACCCATGCGCCAACTGATATAAAAATATACAAACCCACACACCACAATCACCATATATACCACCCTGTTTAGGAACATTGTCCGCAAGCTTAAAACTAATGGTATAATCACTAGGATGTATACCTTTCTTATCAAATACTTTAGCACCTTCTAAGATAACGGGAAGACATTCCTGTATGATAACATACATTATTGTAAGTGTAACAGACGGACCATAATAAACATAACAATCAATATAAAAACCAACATTAAAAAGAGCAAATTGTTTCATTTCTATTACCATTACCATAACAAGTACATCGCTTAACGTAAGAATTCACAACAAAAGAGTACATAATAATCTAAACAAGACCAACTTAAGAAGCAAAACACAAAATATACGATTGACAGAAGATTATAGTGAACACTAAGCATAAGATGACTTTCAGATTACTGACGGCGAAGCTTAGCGATGAAAGAGAGTTTCTTCAAGACCTTGAGTTGAGTCTCACTTATTGATTTCATCAAGTCCCTACATTTCTCCAACTCAAAATCTTGAAGCTCCTCAAGCAATTTGTAAGATTCAGTAAGACTAGTTGACACGTGCAAAAAGCTTTGCATCTCTAACATTTGCTCTCTCCTCTCATGACAACGAACATGCAATTGTTGGCATATTGCATAAGTATCAGCAACTGTCTTTAAATCCCGTTCATTTTCAATTTCAAACAACTTAACCATCATGTATTTCACTAGGAGGGAGTTTGCCGAAAGTGCAAGGAGGTATAGCTGAGACATTGTGGTGTGTAATGTGCCTCTAAGTGTGTGTATAAAGGTTTTTTAATAGGATGTGTTATGAAAATGTATGGGTTGTGAACTAACTATATAGACAAATAATAAGTACTGAAAATTAATTGGCCCAAATTGATATTGATAAAACTGCCAATAGTGGGTCATTTGAAAGAAATAGAAAATGCCAAAAATTATTAATTGTGATTAGAGTGACTGAAATGATATCGGACAACTGGTCAACAAGTCAAAAGGTTTCTTGGAAACTCATTGTATGTTACTTTGATTATAATACCAATGCTAATTGAGGAGTTGTACTTAAAATAAAACAACTTAGTTGGAAACAAATGGAATGGTTGTGTACTTAGATGAAAACAGATCTAACAACTTACAAGGAAATGTATAATGTGTATGTCACTTTGGTTATTGGTAACTTAATATTTGATTTATTTATAGTAAAGGAAATTATAGGAAGTATTATAAACCATACAGAACTAAACAACAACATAAAAACATAGCATATGCTAGGTAGTATAATCAACCAAACACTAATAAACAAAAAATATATAATTAAAGTTTAAAGTGTACCTCTAAACATTACTGAACAACGACATACCAATCGCGCCACTCATAGTCATACGTGTCTCCGCTATCATAGAAAGTGACCAATCCAAACAGTATATCTAGGTGGGCAAGACACCAATGCTGATCGGTTTAATTAATAGGAATAAAAACCTACAGCATTTAAAATGATTCTTAGGTTTGTAATCTTGAAGAAAGTGATCAATCTAGACAATATATGTTGGGCCTTATGTAATGAATGTGTTTATGTACTTGATCAACATCACTCCATGGAATGCCATACTTATCACCGTTTGCATAAAACAAAGGCATGCTGTTTTGCATAAGTAGTTGAACAAAGTAACAACTAACCATGGCCCAGTTTGCATTCTCACGTCTACCATGCCACATATAGTCGACCCACAAGTCTATGTGTTGTAAATGATACAAAGCAAATAAAACATTATAACACATAAACCAAAATGTTTATGGTTATAAATTATTTGCATTAATTTGTCTATCAATACTAACCTCTTCACTTAGCCAACCTTTGCGACAAGGGTCTAAGCACACTAATCTAAGCCAGAAATTCCTAGATAATGTATAATCATCTCTCCATTGGGAACATAGATTTAAGTTGTCCTGGTTGACTAATAAATCTCTCAATATCACCAGATAACCAAATTGTGTCCATTGAATGAAACAAACGTGAAACATCCTATGAACATAATATTATAACTGTTTAAAATCAATTAAATACTAATAGGAAAACAGTGTAGAGAAATATCATACCTCAACCCATGGTTTAAATTTTTTTAGCAATTCAGCCAAAGATGGATCATTTACGTTTTGGCGGTATTTTTTAATCTTAACCCAACTTTCTTTCGGCTTTGCTTTGCATGTCACAGAATGTGCATCATTCCTCTTGATAGGTGGAAAATTGCCTAATATATTTTTAACTTGAGTTGAATTTATAAACTCATAATGCTTTCTTTTATTCACCTCCGCAATCTGCAACATCTTCTCTTCTTCCAACCGCAACATCTTATCCTATTGAATTCTCTTTTCCTGTTCCGACCGAATCCTTTCTTCTTCTTCCAAACACAATTTCAGTTCCTCGTCAACAAGATATTCCTAATAAGAATAAGTCAACCATTATTACATATTATTGCAAGTTATGTCAAAAAACTTAAAAGTACATGTTTATTACATTAGCAATATCTTCAACTGAATCATGTGGGTTAACCAAATCTTGAAATAAGATATTTAGTGACTCAACAAAGTCACCTTTGTGTCTGGATAAATCCTCATTAAACTGCAACCTCTGTTATCAAAGGATATATAAATTTAGAATAAATATAAAACGCTTGTTAAAGGGATACAATAATGATGTTTTTAAACGTACCCCTAGTTTATCGTTTCTTTTAAGTGCAAGAACCTGCATAAGTTGAAGTAATATTTAAAACCAAAATTTTAAAACCTTATAATTGGTTAGTGAATTAGATATAAATTAAAATACAACATAACCTGAATAATAGACTCGAGTTTGAAAACACGAACATTTAGCTCCCTAATTACTCGACCTGTAAGACGTCTAGTTTTTAATCTACTGTCACGAGTGCAAACACTAGAACCTTCTCTGAAACTTGAAGCAAGACGTTTGCGTGACTTCTCCAACTTTTAAAGATAAGCTTGAAAAAGGGGGTGATGTTCTATTTTTGGAGACCTGGGAATGTGATGTTTAAAAAAAACATTGCTTTCTATCCACCACGAAGATTGATACTCAGCTCTAGTAGGTCTGATATCAGTGTTTGTCTTTGAGTCCTAATTATATTATAACAGAATTTGTTAGATGCACTAATAAAAAAGGATTGAAATACCTATATATATGTTATATAAAGGTATATGCTTTAACCTTTGCAAAAAGGTAACGACAATCAGATCTTTTGAATATGGACTTTTTAAACCATCCAATTGCTCTTGGTATAACTTGAGGGGCATTAATTCACCAACGACGACTTCTTTCAAAAGACTCTAAAATCCAAATCTAAATAATAAACCAATGTAGAGTTAATAACTTACAGCATCACTATATAATTTTGAATGATGAAATAAAAAAAATATTAGAATATTTAACTAAATTATTTACTTGGAAAGCAAAAACAAATCCAGTTAACGTATATGTAGGGACATAATTGCGGTTTTTCTTCGACCCCAAATAGTGCGTATCACTATGCTTGACTACTACATTCTTTATTGAGTCGTACAACTGTGTCCATACATGCTCCCCCATGGAAAAACATTCCAAGCCTCAAGATTTTCAACCAACCCAAACAGAGAATCAGCCACCGGACATGTCAACAACCTACCCATAAAGATAACCTCTAAAGCTAAAATAAGGCAAATGCGTATTGATTCTTCGTCACATAGGTTCCCAAACATCACTTCATCCTCAATTACACCAAGAACATCTAAATTGGTTACAACTAACCCAAACTTATGCGAGAACACCCTATTACGAAACTTCAAATCAGCAGAGGTATATGAACAAAACCTTATTATTCCAAATCGCATACCGGTAATCAGAGCAAACTCTGGCCTACCAAAATGCAGACTATGACCTTCAACATAATATATCAGGGGCATATCATTATGATACTCATCAACTTTATGCTATTTCCGTAGCATATAATCTATGAGTAGCGGTTCATGATCAAAATACATTATATCCAACCAATGTCCAAAACAAGTAGTCCTAAACAACTTTCGTCGCTTAACATCTAACTTTTGATATTTTAACCAAAAGTAGTTCAATTTACTTGTAATGATGACTTTTGAATCAATTTCCTGAAATACAATTTAATAAAGCAACAATTAAGATCTTTTCTACTAAATAACGAACTTCAACAACTAACTAACCATACAACATTAACTTAATGGCAGTAATTATAAAACCATACAACAATCAAGATCTTTTCCTGCTATTTTATCTAAAACCTTAACAAATTATAAAACGCATAACAACAATGGACTAACATGTAGTAGGCATTAGGTAAATCTATTTTCAGACCTAATCTTAAACAGTAATGGCGACTGTTATTTAATGGCTATAACAAATAAAAAATAACTAAAATGATGATTAACAAAAAATATAAAAATACGTATCTACTTACCCTTGAATACCACATTTTTCCGATCAAAATTGAAGAACAGCAACTGTTGTTGAAGACGATTATGAAGTGTTGATGAAGACTGGAGAGAGTGGAGAGAGCGGGAGAAGATGAAGGTAGATGATAATGGTGAAAAGAGCTGGAGAGAGTGGAGAGAGCGGGAGAAGATGAAGAGTATTTCTCTCTGTATCAATTAAGTGTGTATTATACACACACTAAATATTACGAGTAATGAAATACAATAAAATTAAAAAACATAAATATTATTAAAAACTACACCCACTAAGTAGTTGCCTAAAAAAATATTAATTGGTTGCCCTAATGTACAAGTTGCCCACAGTACTATTTTAACATAAAATAATGGGGTAAAATTACTAAAAAACCAGTTGCCCAAAGTACAGTTGTCCCAAAATGTAAAAGTTGCCATATACAAAACATGTATAAATACCTTACACATCTCTTACACACCTGGACACATGTCAATTTCTTATAAAGTTGCTCAGTTGCCAAGTTGCGATGGGTTAGTTTGAGAAAAAAACATTGAAAAGGTGAAAGAGGCATTTTCAATATGGTTTTGGACTCTTTTAAGAATTAGCCCTTTTTAAGAACATCATTGACAACACTATATTGTGTTTGGTGATGTAAGTCGGTCTAATTGTTTACTTTATACATGGGTTATATTCAATGATCATACATTTTAGTATGCTAGTTTCAATTATGATTTTGTGGTATGATCTGTACAAAATGGATTACTCCTGTGGTTCATTGTTGAATTATTTAAGCAAAGTGGAGTAAGGATACATCTGAAGTTTAATCTATATACATTATTAAGGGCATAAATGGAATCTAATAAAGTGAAATTATTGTCTAATGACTTTAAAATGAAATGGCTATTTTTATGTTAAAATTCGGTATACATCAAGGAAAAAGATTCTCTCAAGTTGTGGTCAAACATGATTGATCATGTTATGTTTTTTGTGAGGGGAAATAAATAAGTGGGCCCTTGATTTTCATTAAAAGAAAAAGTTGTATACATTTAACTAATTTGTGATTGGTGAACATGATCTATCATGTTTGACTCAACTTGAGAGGATTCTAATCCTAGAATTAAATGTGAATTAGGTGAACTTTGATCTATAAAATTTGTGGAAACTAACAGTTGTATTGTCATTTGTATACGTGAAATGAGTTGATTAGAATATGTTTGATTGTTTGTAATACGCATATCTCATGAGTTCTTTTAAATTGTTACGAGGCTACTTAAAATTTTGTTATAAGCAATCAATTTATTCCTCGAGCTGAGTGTCAATATATTTTGTTTGTTGCAATTTAATTGACACTCGAGGAACAATCTGATTTTTTCCCCGTAGTGTAATTGTATGTCATATTTTTTGATTTTTACGAAATGAACTTGGTCTCAAAATTTTAATCACGTGTTTTGTTTAATCAGTAGTTAGTACATTGTATTATCGTAAAAATTCTGAAAGTTGATCACTTATAGACCTAGGTCTGCACATGTCTATAATATCCAAGCTTATAAAACTAGCTTGTTTGACATGTTTTGAGAACCCTTCTTTAGCATGAATTGTGACGTCCATTAGAGTAGCACACAAAGTGACAACACAATCAATTTTGCTTCTTTACTTCCTCTCTAGTCTCGCACGCATCTTTCTCTCTCTTTTTTTTTATGTTATTGTTACCCCCTACAACCAATACCCCCCCTTTAAAACTTTATAATTTCTGTTGCGCATTATTTTCTGACAGTTTTACACATTTTATTAACAGGAGAAAACAACTTACTGCTCCGTATTTTCCATGTTTCATTAATTTTGACTTATCAAACCTTATATTTTATATTCTGTTTTTGCATTTCACAGTTTTATAATACAAACAAAATTATAAAAATAAAAATAAAATAAATTTTTTTAAAGGGGTATTGGTGACACTTTTGAGGGGGTCTTAATAACTAACCTTTTTTTTCTTTTTCTCTTCCAAAACAAATGGTGCCATTTGGTTCATTATATTGAAATTTCGGAATTTTAAATTCTAGGAAATTTAATTTCTTGAGAATTTAAAATTTCGGAATTTAAAATGCTTACGCATGTTTGGTTGGCAGAATTTTAAAATTTTTGAAATCTTTCATTTTGTTTATTATTGCAATTTTTTAGGGAGGGGCGGATAGGGGTGTCAAAAACCAGACCCGACCCGATTAAGCCTATTCGAGTCGGGTTACGCGGGTAAAAAAAATTATTCGGGTCAACCCGAGTAACCCAAATACTAAATAGAGTCAGGTATCGGGTTGAAATTTTTGGTAACTCGGTTTCGGGTCGACCCGATTGACCCACATAAATATCTTTCTAAAATAAATTTTATAAATTTTCTATATAAACGATGATAAAAAAATCAAATTTATTACGTTTTACTCATATTCGGGTTGACTCAAACCCGAACGGACCCGACCCGAGTTGACCCGAACCCTTACGGACCTGACCTGAGTTGACCCGACCTGAATTGACACGAACCCTACAAACCCGTATTCAAATAGGGCCGGTTTCGGGTATGAAATTTTTAATCTTGACCCGACCCGAACGTGACCAACCCGACCCGACTAAAATGATGGATATCCTTTGATTTAAAAAAACAGCAAACCAAGAAAAAATAGAACAAAAACAACTAGAAAAAAAAGTTTATAAATTTTTTCCAAGTACATGAAAATTATTCACTTTTTAAAGCCATTTTAATTTCTCTCATTTTGGCAATTCATGGAATTTTAAATTCCTCCATTTATGTTACCAAACACAATATTTAGAGAAAATTAAAATGCAAATGTCATGAATTCCCTCTAATATACCCCAACCAAACGACACCTAATACCAACATAAAGGTGTGTCCATTGACCTTTGGGTAAACCAGTAACAATAAATTGTTTGGTTATGCATTTAAGTCTTTTGAAATTTCACCTATCTATAAACAAACTCACAAGTAAACTATAATTACTCTTGAGGTAGCTAGAAATTAAAAGCTTATAAGTAGTCACTCATTCATTTCGATCCATCTATCCCATATTTTCCTACATTTATCTTCCATACACCTTCACTATCTTCTCATTAACTTTTTACAACGCTCCTTCTGAGTTTCTCTCACACTAAGTAAATTACAATGCTCCTTCTTTGACAGTAGTAAATTACTCCCAGCGATCTTTGTTAAATAATTGGTTCATTATCAACAATTGTTCACAAACCAAACATTTAATCACTACTAAATTTCTATTCTCATTGCCTGAAATTTTTATGAGAACAGATCTCACCAAGTAAGCTAGCTAAAACACGCATGTATGTTATGTTTCGTACAACTTGTGACTACTCCGACACTAACATCCCATCGACATGGAGCTCTTTTAAAGGGGTTGTCCGTGGATTAGATTACCTTCATGATTACACAAGTAAGTCATTTGTTTGTTTGGGAATATTATCTAGCTCTCACTACAAAAAAAAGTTGAATTCTCCACGGTTTTTTCTCCACGGTATAGTTAACCGTGGATTTTTTTTATATTGATCAAAAAATTATCACATTTATATGTGTCACAAATCTTTAAAAACATAATCCACACCTATAAGTGTGTGCAATTACAAGAAAGCTACACTTAAAAGTGAAGAATTTTTTTTTAGTAAAACGCCACACTTATTAGTGTAGACATTTTGACACTTTTCCACACTTTTAGGTGTGAGTATTAACAATGTTTACATGTTTTGTAATTTTGTCACACTTTTAGGTGTGGACATTCAAAGAATATTTTCACACTTTTAACTATAGACATTTTGATAATATTTCCACACTTATATTTGTAGGAAAATTTGTCACACCCATTATTACCGCATATAGCAAAGTGTAGCCATTATAATTTTATACATTTTTAAGCGTGGACATTTAACCTTAAAAATGTAGATAATTCAACTAATTTTTTGTAGTGTCTTGGCGTTCATTATGTTCATGGTCTAGTTATGTACAAGTATTAAAGTTTATTAGAGAATAAACAACTAAATAATGTTCATATAATTTTATTTAATAAGAAAAAAGGGCTATTAAAAGTTTGAAAAAAGGAGTATTAATTATGATATGAGAGTGAAAATTTTATATTAGTTAATAACCTAGTGAGCCAAGGAATTAGAGTATATGGAGCGTAAGAAAGTGGATGTTTTTCTTAACTTTTTATATTAAGTTGATGGTTGTCAAACTATTTATTAATATCTTCTTTCTTTTATTGTTTGTTCTTTTTTATTAGTTAACCTTGTGAGCCAAGGAATTAGAGTATATGGAGTGTAAGGAAGTGGATGCTTTTCTTAAGTTTTTAGCTAAGATAGAAGTAATAAGTTTTTAGCTGATTATCTCAAATACCCTTAGTGCCAATGATAGAGAACAACTTGAATTTATCATGTAGTAATAAACATGGCAATGGTTCCTGTGATTTACTTTGGAGTTTTTGGATAAATTGTTATGATGGGCTGGTTGAATGCTGTTGCACATCTCTTGATGGAAAGTAGGCTGATTTGTATTAGTATTTTTGTTAGTATATTGTTTAAATGTTGGTTAGAATGTCTTGTTAAGTTGATGATGGTGAAACAAACTATTAACATCGTCTTTCTTATATTGTGTCTTTTGCTTCTTTTTTCTTTCTGGTTCTTTTAGTTTCCGATAGTGAAGGTGGAAAGTGATTGGGTATCGTTGTTGTTGTTGATGCTTAACTCCACTTTTGTGTTATTGTGAAGGTGGAATGTGAGAAACAATGCTGCGGTCGTCGAAGTCATGTGCTGCATGTAAGAATAGACATGGAGCATGTACTCAAGCCTGGTGGGGTTGGTTCGTGATCTACAACATACGTTAGAGCAAGTTCAAGCTGAGTTACAAAATGCTAAGAAGGAGTTAACTGGTTTAATTGAAGCGAGTGAATTGATGCCTAATTTAACACAATAAGAAGTTCAGCAACCGCAACAAGATTCACTAGACGATGTTTCCACCTTAAGAGGTTGACTGGGCGATGATTCCACCAGGGCATGGACATGAAGATGTTGACTTTGACTTTGAGGGCATGGACATGGAGATGTTAGAGCAAGTTCAAGAGTAGTAGTAGAAGACTTTGTTTTTGCTTTGCTTTCAGCAAATATAATTCTAGGTTTTTTGATTCATTAGAATAGTTTTGGATTCATTAGAATAGTTTTGATGAATTTGAATCTTTGCAGCTTGTTTTACTGTATAAACAACGAATCTTTGTCTTTTGCCAATTCTAATCACTGCATTCTTTGTGTCTTTAATTTTTGGATGAGAGTAGATTTGTATAAAACTAAAGATTTATGGTTTATGGAATACAAGGTGTTGTGTTCAAATGACCTCCGATAACTTGTATGCTTCTAGCAGATCCACATAAACTGTTTATGTGGATCTGCTAGAAGCATACAAGTTATCGGAGGTCATTTGAACACAGCACCTTGTATTCCATAAACCATAAATCTTTAGTTTTATACAAATCTACTCTCATCCAAAAATTAAAGAAAAAGAAAGCAGGGATTAGAATTGGCAAAAGACAAAGATTTGTTGTTTATACAGTAAAACAAGTTACAAAGATTCAAATTCATCAAAACTATTCTAATGAATCCAAAACTATTCTAATGAATCAAAATAAACATGTGTTTTTAAATTCAGAAGACTTGGCGTCATTCTATAAAGTAGACTAGCAATAATTGTCGTGGCAGTAGTCCTCGACTTGGTGTTAATTAGGAGAGAATAAGTTTAATGCCACAGTTAATCTCATGCTATGTATAGTTGACCCAAACCCGAACGGACCCGACCTGAGTTGACCTGAACCCTTACTGACCCGACCTGAGTTGAGCCGACCTGAATTGACACGAACCCTACTAACCCGAATTCAAATAGGGCTAGTTTCGGGTATGAAATTTTTAATCTTGACCCGACCCTAACGTGACCAACCCGACCCGACTAAAGTGATGGATATCCTTTGATTTAAAAAAACAACAAACCAAGAAAAAATAGAACAAAAACAACTAGAAAAAAAGTTTATAAATTTTTTCCAAGTAAATGAAAATTCTGCCATTTTAATTTTCCCCATTTTGGCAATTCATGGAATTTTAAATTCCTCCATTTATGTTACCAAACACAATGTTTGGGGGAAATTAAAATGCAAATGCCATGAATTCCCCCAATATACTCCAATCAAACGGCACCTAATACCAACATAAAGGTGTGTCCATTGACCTTTGGGTAAACCAGTAACAATAAATTGTTTGGTTATGCATCTAAGTCTTTTGAAATTTCACCTATCTTTCCTAAAGTTCTTTTAGATGTGTTTGGTTTTCATTTACTCTTGAGGTAGCTAGAAATTAAAAGCTTATAAGTAGTCACTCATTCATTTCGATCCATCTATCCCATATTTTCCTACATTTATCTTCCATACACCTTCACTATCTTCTCATTAACTTTTTACAACGCTCTTTCTGAGTTTCTGACACTAAGTAAATTACAATGCTCCTTCTTTGACAGTAGTAAATTACTCCCAACGATCTTTGTTAAATATGTGGTTCATAATCAACAATTGTTCACAAACCAAACATTTAATCACTACTAAATTTCTATTCTCATTGCTTGAAATTTTCATGAGAACAGATCTCACCAAGTAAGCTAGCTAAAACACGCATGTATGTTATGTTTCATACAACCGGTGACTACTCCGACACTAACATCCCATCGACATGGAGCTCATTTAAAGGGGTTGTCCGTGGATTAGATTACCTTCATAATGACACTTGGTAGGTTTCTATGCTTGCACTGCTTTTCTTAGTCTTGTGTCTTTTGCTTCTTTTTTCTTTCTGGTTCTTTTAGTTTCCGATAGTGAAGGTGGAAAGTGATTGGGTATCGTTGTTGTTGTTGATGCTTAACTCCACTTTTGTGTTATTGTGAAGGTGGAACGTGAGAAACAATGTCGCGGTCGTCAAAGTCATGTGCTGCATGTAAGAATAGACATGGAGCATGTACTCAAGCCTGTGTCTTTGCGCCTTATTTTACCCGGGACAAGGCTGATGAATATGATGGTGTGCAAAGAATTTATAGAAGAGATAACGTTCATAAGATTTTGTCGAAGTTGAGTACGTATTCTGAGATAGAGAGAGCATCTAAATCTCTTGTGTTTGAGGCCCGTGCACGCGATAAGGATAAAGTTTATGGTGTGGTGGGGTTGGTTCGTGATCTACAACACAGGTTAGAGCAAGTTCAAGCTGAGTTACAAAATGCTAAGAAGGAGTTAACAGATTTAATTAAAGCGAGTGCTATGATGCCTAATTTAACACAACAAGTTCAGCAACCGCAACAAGATTCACTAGACGATGTTTCCCCCTCAAGAGGTTGACCGGGCGATGACTCCACCAGGGCATGGACATGAAGATGTTGACTTTGACTTTGAGGTCATGGACATGGAGATGTTAGAGCAAGTTCAAGAGTAGTAGTAGAAGACTTTGTTTTTTCTTTGCTTTCAGCAAATATAATTCTAGGTTTTTTGATTCATTAGAATAGTTTTGATTAATTTGAATCTTTTCAGCTTGTTTTACTGTATAAACAACGAATCTTTGTCTTTTGCCAATTCTAATCCCTGCTTTCTTTGTGTCTTTAATTTTTGGATAATAGTATATTTGTATAAAACTAAAGATTTCTGGTTTATGAAATACAAGGTGTTGTGTTCAAATGACCTCCGATAACTTGTATGCTTCTAGCAGATCCACATAAACATGTGTTTATTCAGAAGACTTGGCATCATTCTATAAAGTAGACTAGCAATAATTGTCGTGGCAGTAGTCATCGACTTGGTGTTAATTAGGAGAGAATAAGTTTA
>BQNB010126593.1:0-16339 GCA_026074375.1 Tanacetum coccineum | reverse complement strand
GGCGTAGTGATGAGTTTCTCGCAGCCCATTTGGCTGCCATGTAGCAACAGTTACTGCGAAACTCATGGGTTCAATCAATGATGGCAGACCACAGCGGGCACGAAGCTACTATAACAGTAGCTGGGCACGAAACCATAGTGATAGTAGCCTGGGTACGGGACAATAATAATGGACAGTGGTCTGGTCTTGAAACAATGGTGGCAGTGGCCTTGGTGAGAAACAACAATGGCAGTGGGGCCTTGTTCCAAAAACCCTAGCATTTTATGCGCCTCTCTTTGTTTGGAGACACATTTTCGTACGAGTTTTAAAGTCGTTGTAATTTCTTTGGTTCGTTATTAGCTACTCACGTATCATATGTTGTTCCCTAGTTTTTCATATGCTTCGCTTATTTCATGTATGTCACGACCAAGTCCTTTACATGTGTGTCTACATGCGAACCTTGCATGGTTCATACCATGCAAGTCGTGTATACGTCGTGAAAGGTCGAGGTTTGTTAAACTACGAAGTAAAGATTATACTTATGACAAGCATTAACGGTGAAGTCGACTTACCGAGGTCCAAGCTTGTCGAATGACGGTGAGAAAAGAAAGGATGGTGGTAAGAGTTCGAACTTGGTTGCTACTTCTTCTAAAGCCGACACCCACTTAGCTCTTGCACTCAACGAAAATCCTCACTCGTTATGAATTCTTGTTTTAAAATTTTAGTTATGATAGAATCGTTCATGCAAGGTTCCACATTTATACGCAAAGTGTTGGCTTGGTTACTGAGATTTTACATGTGAATGTATATTGTACCCACTATTGACGCATATGATACTATTTGTTATGATTACCCTTTTTATAATACTGTTAAAGAATAGATACTATTTGTTGGATTGAAATTGAAATGAAATTGAAACAAGACGTAGCATGTGAATGTAAGGTGTAGGACATGGGATGTAAGAATGCAATGATAGTGTCAGTTTGCTTATTTTGAATTTTCTACGGATTGACTTTGATAAGTATTTGCATATTAGCGTTGTGAGGAAATGAAACATCAACGTATATTGTTTACTTGGTAATATTTAAATATTGGCCCATTCGTGGTTTTATTTATTGAGGTATAGACGGGTTTACAAAATAATATAATCGTGCGACTCTGTTTCGCGCGGCGTAAAAATAAAATATGATTTTTATTGTTACGCGTTTTCTAAAGTGCCCCTTTTTGATCCGTAAACAAAACGATGATTTACACGCGTTATTATATCTCTTAAATAGTGCAAAATGTTGTATGTCGCTTGAAGAGTAACTTTTATTGGAAAAGCAACAGTAAATTTGCAATAGCTTGCGATACATAAAGCAACAAGAAAGTCCTAAATTTTTCCGAGGTGCTACACGATCTTATTTTTCTCGAACCACGAACTAAAATCTACGAATTTATGGGTTGTGTATCCTAGATATTAAAAAACAACAAGTTAATCTTCTTAAATATTTTATAATTATAATTTATGACAACATTCCTATGAAATATTTATATAATTTTGTGTTTATGATATATAATAATTTGTAGATTTATATAATATTAGAAAGACTATTAAGAAAATAACATTATAGTAGGATCTTACGATCCCGATCCTATATGGATGAAGTTGCTAAAGTCTTTAGGATCAACACTAGTTTATTTGTTTTTGAAACAACTATGTGCAAGGCATTCAAAGAATTTAACTATCTTTTACAAATCGATCCAGACTTACTTACTAATGACATTGAGGGATTCAAAACCTACAAAGATTACAAAGATGATTGGATCTATGAATGGAACAAGGACATACCATGGGTAGATGAGAAGACATGGACTAACGTTGGAGTTTGGATGTAAAACCTAAAAATCTCAATAAGAGTAAAATGACCAAAATGCCCCCAATGAAAGAAAAATGCATAAAAGCTTAAATAAATTCATTTAAGTGTTAGAAATTATGAAAATACAAAATATGGCAATTATAAAATTTCGCAAGAATAAAATACCTTATGTTATACAAGAAAAAAATAATTAATAATTATTTATATATAATTATGCCGAATTAATTAATATTTATATAAGTATACATTACAAATTAAATAAGATAAATTAGGATAATGGCAAATAAATTTTGGGTAAATTAGAAATCAGATGTGTTTTTCATTTTAAAAGCCCAATATTTCGGCCTCTAAAATACTTATTATATTCTTAAGCATTTTTTAGTTGTAAAACTCTAAAACTATAAATCCACCGAAACCCTAAAAGCCAAGCGATGGCACAGATTTTTTCAAGGCTTGCACGATTTTTAATGGAATGATTTGGACAAGGTCAAGACAGTGTAGGGGAAAAATAGTGGGTAATATTTTATAAGGCTTTTTTCGCATTTTGGTTATTGGTTTTGGTCGTTCGAACAAGCAACGGGTTCATTCATTCATAAATTCACTACAGCATCATTCCAAGGTATTTGTACAACTTACTTTTCATCATATAAGTTCGATCTATGCATAAGAAAAATGTTCAGTGCATTTTATTTTGATTTTATAAAATCAAAATCATATTCGTAACCCTAAATATTTTAGTTAATTATGAAATCAGCTTTAAACATTATTTGTAATCCGTTTTTATATTTTTCTAGGTTTTCTTATATCTCATATAACTTAGATAATATGTTGGGAAAAATTTAGAAATGATTCGATTAATTATTGGGATTTATTTGTGTTTACCGGATTTCGAAAAATAGGAAAAAAGGAAAAAGATAATAGTTAAATGAATTAGGGTTAAGGTTTTACTATTTTTTAATGGTGTAATTAATGCCATGATTGGGAAAATAATTATGTCTTATTGCTTGGGAAAAATTCAATTCGGGTTTTAGTCGATTTAATTGTTACCGATTTGCTATTTAAAAGTATAAGGACTTGTTTGGTAATTTCTGAAAATGGGGGAGGTCTTTTGTAAGTCTGTTTTAGACTTGTTATTATATTTAATATATTCTGTAAATAAGTTGGGGGGTTAAAATTGTCATTTTGAATATTATTTATGTAAAACCGTACTATTATATTAGAAACCTGCTATTTATAGGAAACATGACTATTTATGGAACTTACTATATATAGAAACCAGCTATTTTTTTTGGGAAAGTCTATTGATAGAAAGTCCTATTTTTGGAAAGTTTAATTATGGAAAAATTATTAAATCAGATAGTTTGCATTTTATGAAAAGGTTAATTAAGAAATCTTATTTTGGAAACTTAACTATAATTAGAAGCTGCTATTTCTTTGGAAAAGTACCAATGTACACGAATACTAATCATGAACATACTAATCTTGGAATTTGTTAATCATGGAAATTACTAATCAAGGAATCCTACTTTTATAGAATGGTACTAATTTTTAAAATGTTACGAAAAATTGAAAGTTACTAAGAAAATAGTAAAGTTAATAAAAATAGAAGTTACAAAAAATGGAAAGTAACCTTAATCATGAACAAGTAACTTATATATGTCCTTTATCATGTAGATCGCATTAAGCAGGAGTAGCTTCCATCTTCTTATCCATCTCTTTCCGTTACTGCTGGAATAAGGTACCATATTTCCGTCCTTTCAGTAAGGACATTCTTGCTTTTCATGATTCATCCCCTGGATGCCTATGTTCCCCATTTTTAGTCTTTGCCATGAGCCTTTTCATGTTTGGATTTCTAACACTTATTTCTATTGCCCGAGCCTATTATTACGCTAATGACCATGATTTAAATGTCTACCACCATAGTCAGGAGGTACCATTGACCGTGACACATTGAGGCCTCTGTGTCACGACCTCTTTCGCGTGAGTGTGACTTTCAAGCTGGCGTCTCCTTTTCATGTTACATATTTAATTCATGTTTGGCCTTTATTATTCAGGGTGCGTATGGGTGAATTCCTAGTTTAAATGTTTACACATTCATGGTGATTAGTTGGTTTGTGTGCTTCTTCATTCCCATCACCATTGGAGCTGATCCCTCCACCAATTTTATTATAAGAGGTAAACCCTCTATTACATGTTGAGGCGTTAGCCCCTTTTATTATTATGCCATGTATTCACGAATTATTATTATGACTAGTTATGATTATATTGGAGCTTCGTGGGCATTCCTTATTATTTATGTTTTTATACTATCCAATGATATTCGTGACATCTTTACTTCGTATTACCATGCTTTACATGTTTATTTCCTATTCTTCATGACGCATTCTCCAGGTTTTCTCATGACACTTTTGATCTTTCCGCTACTTTTTATTTACTATCCAGGATTCATACTTATTAATTACATTGTTATTATATCCGTTCACTGAGCGTTATGCTCAGCCGTTATTTTTCTTTCTCTTTTCTTATACGGCAGGTATCTAGGGGAGATTGGCATTGAGATGAGTGTGTGCTTAGGAAGTGACCTATTTAGCTTCCTTTCTTTATATCGCAGGCATTTTGATTTGCTATACTATCTTCGACACATGTTTCGTCCTTTAGACTTCTTTTACGTTATTCGTGTTGATCTCATAATTGGGAGCCGATGTTTGGATTCCAGTTTCCACCTTGTCTCCTCATTGTTATTACCTTATGACTTTTTGCCTTTATTATGCTTTGATATGACACCTTGATTATGACGGTTCGGCCCTCTTTCTAGAGGGGTCATTTCTACAATTATGGTATCAGAGACTCAGGCTTTAGACCTGTAGGCTCTAAAAAACATTGAACCTCGTGAGGATTGGGTAGACATTAGGTTCCTTCAAAATCGACGTTTATCTTCTGTCGCATTTTGGACCTTTTAACCGTTTAATCATTAAACCCTTTTTGCAAATGTCAGATGGTGAACATCGTACCGAATGCTGAAATCGCGGGGGCATTCAGGCAAGCCGGGGATGCCATGCTACCACAGATTCGCGAGCAGGTTCGCGAAGAGTTACCGCATGGTGCTGGAGCTTCAGGTAGTAATCCTCAACCAGTCACTATTCTATCTTAGGTTTGAGCGCTTCAAATAAAGCAGATATCCCCGTTAGTTCAAGAAGGCAGTAGCCCCTGTTGATTGCTGAGAATCGGATTCTCCATATGGAGAAGAATCTTCAACGTGATGATTGTAATGAGTGTTTTAAGACCCGATTGGCTTGTGTATTACGGTTCAGTGGGTGACGCGTTGGCTTGGTGGAAGGCCTAAGCAGGCAAAGGAGGAGATGTGTGGGTCCTTACTTTGACTTGGGCAGCTTTCAAAGAGTTGTTCTTTCTTCAGTTTTTCCTCGAGCAAAAACAAGAGCGCTTGAGACGAGAGTACCCATTCCATACGCCAAAGGGCGAGTGGAAAATAGTAGAGTACATGCTGCGTTCCTACGCCTAGATGGTTTTCTTGGACAGGATGCTGGCACTGCAGAAGAACTGGCGAAGGAACTTTCGTATGGGGTCTCATAAGTCAAACCTTGGACCTTGTCATGTGAGCTATGACAGTTTACGGATGTTGCTAGGTTGCAAATGTTTGTAATAAATCTTAGAAATCCTTCGTGACAGGGCATGACTATGATAGGTTCCGAAACGTTCAGACAAGAAGAGGTTTAAACCTTCTGTAATCAAATCTTTACGTCCTCCATTGTTTTATGTTTTACCTCCCTATCTTTATACTATGTATCGTCCAAATATTCTAACAGGATAAGAGTGGAGAACGATATCAGTCGGCCATAGCAGAATAGTTACCGGGGCGTCCTGATACAGAAACAATAACGTCAAGGGTCTGTCATGGCATGGGCTGGTGGTGGTAACTAGCGTAAACACCTCAATAACAACAAATACTCTGAGGACAACAAAGGTCAAATCTAATCTTTCTCGTTCTTTATTGTTATATGTTTTGAATCAACATACGAATGGGTAACAGTGAAAATTATGGTGCTGGACTGAGACCAAAGGACTACAGAGGTCAGCAATTCCCACCAATCTTACCAACTCGGGTAAAATTACTTGAAATAACAAGTTTATTTCTCTATTTGTCTCAACAGAAATTCATGTCTAACGATCTATCAATTGAATAATTGTCACAGCAGTCCAGGGTACCCTCGGGGGCTTTTATACTCACCCTGGTCTTTGCACAACATGGGGACGTAGACATCCAGGAGAGTGTCGTCGTGTGCTTGGTACTTGGCTTCAAATGTGGCAGGCTGGCATCTTCAGCGGGACTTCAGGAAGATCTTGGTGCTAGTTCGTTAGGTTATTCTGGCAAGAAGCCAGAGCATCAGGCCGTTGTTTCTTTGACCTTACTCAGGATTCAGGGGCCGTAATACTTTCAGGTACCATTCCTGGTGCATTACTTATATCTCGGAAGTTTGCAGTTGTTTGTTTTATTGATACTGGGTTGCGACAACAATTCATGTGATATCTACCAAGTTTGCCTTAATGTTTTACTATGACACCTATATTACTTGATCATGTATTATGTTTATCCACGACCTATGAAAAGACCCGCAGTTAATCACCATATATATATAGATTTCCTCTTATGTTTGATGACAAGATTCGTTCAGTTATGCACTTTCCCTAGGATATGTGTGGAATTTGACATAATTCTGGGTATAGACTGGTTAGAGCACACCGTGTACGATTGACTGTCATTCCTCGTCGTGATTTTATTCGGCGATATTCGTTACTCCTGAATTTATTTATCTGGTTCTTACCGGGAAAAATATTATGAAATCAATTCCGCTTTTAAAAGCACGTTCCTTACTATCGCTATGGCTGTGAAGGTTTTCGGGCTACCATTCTGACACGACTTCTGATGTTTATTAATTCTTGATCAGCCGATTGTTTTTTTATTCCGAATTTCAGGACGTATTTCCTGGAAGTAAGAACTTCACAGGAATTCCTCCTATTGCGATGTTGAGTTTAAAATTGAGCTTATTCCGGAGCTGAGCCGATCTCCAAAGCTACTTTATCGCATGGCACCGATTGAGTTAAAGAGTTGAAGATAGTTACAGGAGTTGTTGTGAGCGAGGTTTTATCTCGCAGAGTGTATCGCCATGGGGTTTTGCACCGGTTTCGGTTTGTTTGTCAAGAGAAGGACGGTAGCATGAGATTTATGTATCATCGAACTACGTAAATTGAACAAGATCACCATTCGTTAAATCGTTATCCCCTTCCAAGTATCGATGATTTATTTGATCAGCTTCAGGGCGCTAAACATTTTTCCAAGATTGATTTACGATCTGTTACCATCAGTTGCCGAGTTGAAAGAGCCGGACATTTCAAGCTGCTTTTCGCACACGTATATGGTCATTATGAATTCTTGGTTATGCCTTTTGGTCTCACGAAGCTCCTACGCTGGTAATTATGGTCTTGATTTGAACCAGAAGTTTTTTCATGAATTCTTGGAAAGGTCGTCATCAGTGTTAATTGATGATATTTCTGGTCTTATCTAAGTCTAATGTGGAAAACTCGAGGAGCATCTTGCATTTGTTCTACAGATTTTACGACTAGGAGAAATTATTATGCCAAGTTTTTCCCAAGTGCAAATTTTGGTTGAGTAAGGTGGCATTTCTGGGTACATTGTTTCAGCAAAAAAAAGGATTCACTATGGATACGTTGCGAAGTTTGAGGCTATACCCAAATGGCCAAAGACCGACGTCTGTGACTGAATTAAGGAGTTTTCTTTGGATGAGCAGGTTATTACCGCAGATTCGTTAGAGGGTTTCTCACGATTTGCCTTACCCTTAACTAAGCTTATGCGAAAGGGTGAGAAGTTTGTATGACGACAGAGCGAGGGATAAGAGCTCTTGAAAAGTTTAAGCAACGTTTGGTTCCTTCAGCCTTTCTTACTCTTCCATCTGGTTCAGGTGGTTTTCAGGATTTACAAGTGATGCTTCTAAGAAGGGTCTTGGTGGTGTGTACTCAATGCCAGCATAGCAGAAAGAGCCCTTAGAAAATAATTTAGAAAAAAAGTGCCTGATTCCATGCCATGAAACTATAAAGTAGCTCCGCAATCCGAATTGATTGCATATGCATCACGACAACTAAAGCCCTTTGTAGGTTAACTATCCTACTAATGATCGGGGAGTTAGCAGTCCGTGTCTTCGCTATCAAAATTTGGAGGACATTATCTTTTATGGCGGAATCATGTGATATTTTTACCGTTATAAGAGTCTCAAATTCATTTTCTACTCAGCGAGAATTGAATTGAGACAGAGACATTGGTTGGGTTACTTAAAAGGATTATGACAACCATCATTCAGTACCATCTGGGTAAAAGCAATGTTCGGTAGCTGATGCTTTGAGTAGGAAGTCGGAATTATATTAGCTTCGGTATCAGGTGGAAGAAGGATTATTCAGTGACCTTGAGCGTTTGGATATTCGAATTATGTGTTCGTGGACCAGAAATTGTTTCTGGGTTAGTCTATGGGTTGAGCTAAACTAAATTTCTCGTTTAAGGCAGATCAGAAGGATGACGGAAGAAAGCAATTGGGCATTATTCAGAATATTGATCAGCAGACCGAGTTTCGCGTTGATGACAATGGCATTTTATGGCAGCTGGTACTAAATTATGCGTAACAGGAGGATCCCTACTGCTTTAGGGAAGCCTTGATGACTGACGGCTCATTAGTTCTCCAGTTTTGATTCATCCATGGTTCGACAGGATGATGTACCTCGATATCGAGCCACACTTTTGGTGGAGTGGTTATGATGCTGGCGTTATGTGGCTACGTTTGTGGTCAAAGTGTTTAATCTGTCAGCAGGTTAGATTGAACACCAAAGCAATTGGGCTTGCCTGCAAGTGGCTATTGCATCATTAGAGATTCTTGTTTGGAAGTGGGACGATATATCATGGATTTTGTTACCGGATTATCACGGACTCAGAGGTTATAGTAGCACCGATTGCTATCTGGGTTGTTGTAGATAGCTGACTAAATCGGACATTTTCTTCCTATCCGTATGGATTACCGTTGTATAATTAGCAGAATTGTTCCAACAGAAATTGTTCGTTTACACGGTACTCATCAGCGATCGTTTCAGATAGGGATCCACGTTTATAGTCTCGTTTCGGAATGATGGTTTTATCAGAAGCTTGGGGGGAACCTGGTCAATGTTTAGTACCGCTTTTCATCCTGAGACCGACTGGGACAGTCGGAGCGTACGATTCAAACTATTAGAGGATCTGTTACGTTATGTGCTTTAGATATGGGAGGAAATTGGGTTGACTCATTTATGTCTTGTGGTAGTTTGCCTACAATAAGCAGTTCGGCTATGCGAGCATTAAATGCGCTCCTTTCGGAGATGTTGTTTGGTAAGGGTAATGTCATGCTCCTATTGTTGGGATTCAGGTCGTGAACGCTATTCTTGAGGGGTTCCGGAGATGATTGAGGGTAACTATTGAAAAGGTCGCGTTCGCCAGGGAAGGGGAAAAGCTTAAGGAAAGCTCAGACTCGTCAGAAGAGTTACGCCGAAAAGACATCGCTCAGAAGACGTTAGAGTTTCCTGCTGGAGTGAACAATGTTTTCTTGAAAGTATCACCACAGTGGAGTCAGGCGTTTTGGTTATCAAGGCATGTAGCTTAGTCCTCGGTTCATAGGACGGTTTGAGGATTCTTGATAGCGTTGGTGCTGGTTTCCTATCGTTTAGCGTTTACCTCCATCAGCTATCTCAAGTTCACTATCGTGTTTCATGTATCATTACTCAGAGGTTTTACATGTATCATCCTCTTCATGTGGTCTCTTATCATTCGATCACGATCCGGGAGGAGGATTTATCTTACACGAAAGAGCTGAGTTATTCTAGTCACACGTCTGGACAAAGTTCTATCGAGGAACAAGACGATCCTTTTGTCAAAATTCTTTGGAGGAATCATCCCGAGCGGGAAGCTACTTGGGAGACCGAGGAGTCTATAGGACTTCTTATCCTCATTTTCTTCCATGATCTGGTATGTTCTTTTCTAGGGGCTATGTTTCATGTTTCTTAATTCGAGGACGAATTTTCTATTAGGGGGGTTAGAGTTAGTAAAACCTAAAAATATAATAAGAGTAAAATGACCAAATATGCCCCTAATGAAAGAAAAATGCATAAAAAGCTTTAATGCTAAAAGTTATTTTAAGTGTTAGAAATGATGAAAAATACATAACTATTGGCAATTATAAATTTCGCTAAGAATAAAAATTCCTTATGTTATACAAGGAAAAAAAATAATAATATTATTTTATATATAATTTATGACCGAATAATTAATATTTATATTAGTTATACACTTCAAAAATTAAATAAGATAAAATTAGGATATGGCAAAATAAATATTGGTAAATTAGAAATCAGATTTTAGTCATTTTAAAAGCCCAATATTTCGGCCTAAATACCTTATTATATTCCTTAAGCATTTCATTGTGTAAAACTCTTAAAAACTATAAAACACCGAAAACCTAAAATCCAAATGACGGACAAGATTTTATCCGAGGCTTGCTTGATTTTCTTTGGGTGATTTGATGGTCAGGTGTGTGGGAAGAATTTGTGGGAAGATTTTTATAAGGCTTAGTTTTGATTTTGGTATTGGTTTTGGGTTCCGAATGAGCAACCGGGTCATATAATTTCATAAAATCATAAGATCATCCATGGGTATTTATAATATCAAATCATATTCGAAACCCTAAATTTTAGTTAATTATGAAATCGGCACTTTTAAAAACTATTGCTACATAAGTTTTATAATTTTCTAGGAGTTTCTTATATCTCATATAACTCAGATAAAATTTGGAAAAAATTTATATAAAATGATTCGAATAATTATTGGAGATTTATTTAGTGTTCACGATTTCGATAATTAAGGGTAAAAGGAAAGATAATGGTTATTATAATGAATTATGGGTTAGGGTTTTACTATTTTGTCCAGGTGTAATTAATGCCATATGATGGGAACATAACTTATGTTTTGCTGGGAAAAATTCAATTAGGGGTTTTAGTGATTTACTTGTACCCGATTTGTTATTTAATAAGTATATAAGGACTTGTTTTGTTTAAATTTCTGAAACTATGGGGTCTATTTTAGACATGTTACTATATTTAATATTAATCTGTATAAATTGTGGGGGTAGGAAGAAAATGTCATTTTGATTTTATTATGTAAACCTTATATTTTATAGAAACCTATATATTGTATAGAAACAAGTTATTTCTTGAAAACTTACTATATATAGAAACCTGACTATTTTTGGAAAGTCTATTTGTAGACAGTCTATTTTTGGTATGTTTAAATTATGGAAATCTTATTGAATCAGGGAAAGTTGTCATTATGGAAAGTTAATTAAGGAAGTCTATTTTTGGAAACTTCTATAATTAGAAGCTGTTATTTTTGGAACGTACCCTATATAACAAGAATACTAACATGAAAACATATAATCATGGAATATGTTAATATGGAACGTACTAATCAAGGAATCATGCTAATTTATTGAATAGTTATGATTATAGAAAGTACTAAAAATAGACAAGTTACTAAAAATAGAAAGGTTACTTAAAAATAGAAGTTACAAGATAGAAAAGTAACCTTAAATCATGAACAAAAAGTAACTTATATATGACCTTGTAAAATGTAGTCGCATTAAGCAGGGAGTAGCTTCCATCTTCTTATCTATCTCTTTCCGTTATGAACTGGGCATAAGGTACGGTTAATATTCGTCCTTTCAGTTAAGGACATTTCTTTCTGTTCATGGATTCATCCCCAGAACTGCTATGCTTCCACATTTTTATGTCTTTTGCCCATGATACTATACAGTTTGAGTTCAGATTTTTCTATGCACCGAGCTATATATACGGCGTGATGACCATGATTTACTTGACTTACCCACCTTGTTCATGGATAATTGGTTATTGAGGTACCATGACCGTGATCACAATGAGGCACCTGTGTCACGACTTTCTTTGCGTTGATAGTGATTTCACGCGGCGTACCTTTGCATGTTAACAAGATTATATTTCATGTTTGGTCATTATTATTCAGAGGCGTATGGGTGCATCTTGTTTATATGTTTAACGTTCATGGGATTGGTTGGTGTTGACTCTACATACCATACAGCTGGAGTGATCCCTTCTACCCCTATTATTATAAGAGGTCACCCCTCTATTTATTTCATGTTGAGGCAGCCACTCTATTATTATGCATGTATTCACGACTTATAATTATGAAATGTATGATTATAATGAGCTCTATGGGCTTTCCTTTTTATTTATGTTTATACTATCCATGATAATTTCACGACATCTTTTACTTCGTATATTCCATGCTTTAATGTTTATTTCTTATTTTTCATGACGCATTCTCCAGGTTTTACTCAATGACACTTTTGCTTCTTTCCGCTACTTTGTAATTTACAATCCAAGGATTTCATACTTATTAATTACATTGTTATTATATCCGTTCACTGAGCGTTATGCTCAGCCGCATTTTTCTTTCTCTTTCTTATACGGCAGGTATTTAGTGGGAGATTGGGCATGAGAGAGTGTGTGCTTAGGAAGAGACCTATTTAGCTTCCTTTCTTTATATCGCAGACATTTTGATGTGCTATACTATCTTGGACACATGTTTCATTCTTTAGACTTCTTTTACGTTATTCATGTTGATCTCATAATTGGGAGCCGATGTTTGATTCCGGTTTTCCACCTTGTCCTATGTTATTACTTATGACTTTATGCCTTTATTATGCTTTGATATGACACCATGATTATGACGTTTCGGCCTCCTTTCTGGAGTGGGTCGTTACATTGGACCAACCCCACACCAGTTAAACATACTTGCAAGCCTTTAAACTATAAGACTGGATGTTCAGAATGGCCAACATGTAGTTGGATGGATGATGGATACTGTAATGGAGGAAACTTACCCGGAACTTACATTATTGGAAACCATCTCCATTATCAGGATTACAAATGGTATGAGGCTTTAGAAGAGAGTGAACTTAAAGATAAGGCTTTAAGAAACCAAGCTATCATGGAAGGATTTATCAAAGAAGATGATGATGAGTCACGTTACGAACAGATGAGATGATGGAACATAAATGCAAACTACGATGATGCTTATGAGACAAATCATGGAGATAATAAGAGTAAAGAATTATGAAAAGTGCATGAGCTGCCGGTGTGCAATATAAGGAGATATATGATGATCAAATATTCGTTTAATAATGATGAAGAGTATGTTGCTGTGAAAGAAGATGAATACGATGATCCTACAATCACAAGAGAAGAGGCGTGCCGAGCTTACCAAGAAATCTTTCGGAAAATAGACGAAGGATGGATGGTGACTAGAGCCGAGTAAAGAGAAGCTGAAGACAAGTCTAACTTAAAGACTTTGCTGTAAACAAAATTGCTTCCCAGGAGACAACCCAAATTGTTATTTAATTTTATCGAGTCTGTCTTCCTAGACATTAATACGGCATATCTGCCCCATACCATACGGCGTATTGATTGTTTGGACGTTATGAGTGTTTATTTTTTATTACACTTTAAAAACATTATTGTCAGTTCTGTAATACGGCGTGTTCAATAACCTGATACGCCGTATCTACCAAAACTGACCCGTATTTAGTTTTGTTTAGTTTAAATTAACCGTAGGTACCAAGATTGCACATGTTCTTCCTATATTTTATACAAGACCTCATGAAAGAAATATCAATGAAGTTGGTGGAATACATATTTTCTGGAGTTCTGTGTGTGTGCTATTCGTGCTAGGATTCAGACGCTTTTCCAGCACACAATCTTGCTCATAAACGAAACTTGAAGAATCTACCGAGCAAATATCAGGGGAGTTTCTTATTCTAATTCTTTTTAAATTCCCGTATTTAATGTTTTATCTATACAACAAGGACTTTGTATAATTCAAGTAGGGGGATGGAATTAGAATGTTTACTTGTCCTAATTTTCACATTAAAATGCTTAAATTATGCTCAAATTTAAAAAAAAATATTCAAGCATACTTTTGTGAATTTACTTGATGCATAACCTACACACAATAACCCTTGCTAGATATTGAGAGGATTTAGCCTATCCATTTCCAAATGTTTACCCAGATTCTACAAAATATGAGTGTGCCAGTGATGTTGTAGACTTTAGAACTTGGCTTGGTATATCACTCGAGACCATAATAATGAGTATTATGGATTTAATTGGAGTAACTTGTTTAAATCGGTAAATTTTAAGATTACACCCAAATCCCCTTTACATGTTGCTTATTAACTAACTACACTAGTTAGTTAACCTCCAGTTTAAACCCTTTTCCACTCACATTTTTAGAGTGGAGATCCACTAGAACAACCCGTAGAGCCAATCCTTTAGGAATTACACCAACTATTTGTTTCGTTACACCCATACACCTTAACCTACCCTTTTAGATTAAGTTTAATTTATAGTTGCTAGTTGCTTAAAGTGTAAAGTTTGTATCGCCCAAGTCTTGTGTCATTTTCTATCTTTGGTGCGGTTGGAAATTTGCACATTGCAAATGGGAATGTATATTAGTAGTCAAAACTCATGTGATTTTACTACCGTCACAATTAATGGTGAAACCGAAGAACGAAGAACTACCTAAGGAATTACTATGATCGTGAAGATGGTGAAACTACACCGAGATTTGAAGTATTATTATGAAAAAAAATCGAAAAAAATGAGAAAAATACAAAAAGAGTGAGAAAGAAAGTTTGAAGATAATCGTTTCGCAAAGGAACTACTAAAGGAATTACACGAAGGATCGATTATTCGTTGAGACGTCTAAAAAATCAACAATGTAGAGTATGTAAAGTTTTGGGATGATTGGGAAGTCGACCATTACGGGAACACCAACTTAGGTTGTTGTTTTTGATCAATGATCAAGACGTTATAAATAGTTGTGTCTTTATCATGGTAACGGCCAGGAAAAAGTGTCTAGCAACTTGTACTTTAGTCTTAATCTATTTGTTTCTGGATTTTTATTTAACAACAATTTACTTCCCTTTCACCTAATGATTAGCCGCTAGTTTTACACAAATGAGGACTTGTTCGAGCATTCATGTCTATTCCGACGTTACGGCCATGTATGCATGTCTAGCTGCCTCGTTGGTTTATGACTTTTGGTGAAAGTTAGAAGGTTCCTACCCTATATCATTCTTCATCCTAACCGTTGGTTAAATTCAAACAGACTAAGTCAGTGTTGTTAGTAGTAAGTTAGTGTTGCTAGCATATAATAGTTAGTGCTGTTAGGAGATATGCATGATTTAAATTAGGAATAGATATGCATTATCTCCTCACGCGTTTTGTAAGCCCATTAGGGTTTCCTTGGTGTATAAAAGGAACCCTGGGCATAGTCTATAGATATAGATCAATAGAGATCAATTAGCAATCATAGCTTATAACCTAGTACGATTCAAGTTATAATATAAAGTGTGAGTTTGATAGAAGATCTCTTGTGTTTGCTTGATACTGTTCTTCTTAGCATTGTTGATTAGTTTCTGCATAATCAATAGTGTTCATTCAGTGTTTCATTATTGTTTTCTTTAGATTTATCTAAAGTAACAAACCCTTTGCAAGCTAAAGGTTCAAGATCTATTCAGTAAGGGATCCAACAATACATTTTTATAGACTTCTAAAGGCTACTTGAGGACAGGTAGGATTCAAGTGGGGGGATATTTGATGACATCAAATAACGTTTATTTTATAGCATCATTTATCCCATGTATTTAACCTATTTTATATAATTATTGCAGAGAATTGTTACTTAATCGTTTATATTTGAGAATTACAGTAATTATGGAGTAGTTGGTGAATATTAGCAAAAAGCGCGCATTTTGGAGCTTAAATGAAGATATTTTGAATATTACTATTATGAAGACTAATACGCCGTATCCATCAAGGAAGATACGGCGTATCCGTGCCTACACCCGCCAAAGACCACAAAGGAAAGAAGATCAATACGCCGTATCCAAAAGATGTCAATACGCCATATTCAAGATATAGTATATGAAGATTCTGGAAGATATCAAACGTGATACCTACTCCAAGAAACCCCCAATACGCCGTATCCAATTCCTTGGATACGCCGTATTGAACCGACTTCCAGCCAATTCCTTGGATACGCCGTATTGAACCGACTTCCAGACCCTATAAATACAAAACTCAAACGAGTTAAGTGTGCTAAATCATATTCTCGATACCTGGTGTTTATACTTTTATACACGTAAAATAATATAATAGATATGAAATTACCAAACTACCCTTGAAGACAAAGGTAGTAAGAAAAATTCTCACAAATATATATAATAATATGTATATTTATCGGTAAGTGATTACCGGGTCGTTTTCCCAAAGATTTATGAAATTGAGACCTCGTTTGTTATTTG
>BQNB010126592.1:15145-17098 GCA_026074375.1 Tanacetum coccineum | reverse complement strand
AAAAGTAATTTGTTTAAAATTTATAAATTAATTATGAGATTATTAAATAGTAGTGACCTTAAATTCGGGTTCTTACACAAAGCTACCCAAAACCTCAACCGGACATGATGCCATCTGGGTCATTGTCGATCGTCTTACCAAATCAGCGCATTTCATTCCCATTCGAGCGACTGATAGTATGGAAACTCTTACAAGGTTATACATCAAAGAAATAGTCTCTCGACATGGCGTGCCAATCTCTATCATCTCGGATCGTGACAGTCATTTCACATCCAGATTCTGGCAATCATTGCAAAATGCTTTGGGTACTCAACTAGACATGAGTACAGCATATCATCCTGAAACCGATGGACAAAGTGAAAGAACCATCCAAACACTCGAAGACATGCTACGAGCTTGTGTCATAGATTTCGGAAAAGGATGGGATAAACATTTACCATTGGTAGAATTTTCGTACAACAACAGTTATCATGCCAGTATCAAGGCAGCACCATTCGAAGCACTTTATGGACGAAAGTGTAGATCACCTGTTTGCTGGACTGAAGTTGGAGATTCTCAACTCACAGGACCAGAAATAATTCAAGAAACCACTAAAAAGATCATACAAATTCGTCAACGCTTGCAAGCTGCAAGAGATCGACAAAGAAGTTACGCCAATGTAAGGCGAAAGCCTTTAGAATTTCAAGTTGGCAATCGTGTTATGTTAAAAGTATCACCTCGCAAGGGTATCTTTCGATTCGGAAAACGAGGAAAGCTTAATCCCCAATACATTAGACCATTCAAAATCCTTGAACGAATTGGCCCAGTGGCGTACAGACTAGAGCTTCCTGAAAAGCTTAGTAGTATCCACAATACTTTCCACGTTTCAAATCTCAAGAAATGCTTATCCGACAAATCTCTCGTTATTCCAATGAAAGAACTTCAACTCGACGAAAAACTCAACTTTGTAGAAGAACCAGTGGAAGTTATGGACCGTGAGATCAAGCAACTTAAGCGAAGTCGTATTCCTATAATCAAAGTACGATGGAACTCTAAAAGAGGACCAGAGTTTACATGGGAACGTGAAGACGAAATTCATGCCAAATATCCTCATCTATTTCCAATCATCACTTCAAGTTCAATTAAATCTCGGGACGAGATTTCTGTAAGGAGTGGAGACTATAACAACCCACAATTTTCATAAATGTAAATATCCATCTATTAAGTTAGATGATGTACAATCTATCAGTTATATATGAACTCACCTTTTTCAGGGAAATTTTTTGCTTTATTACATTACATTACTTTGCCAATATCTCAATATGCAATATAACCTGCATAACTTAAGTTAACGGACTCAGACAACCTACATATGTCAATCCTATCTTCATATATGTCAAGCAAACATCATAACATGTCAAATCATATCATAATATCATTATTACAAGGCAAATTATTCCTATAAGGTACCATTTGCAACATCATACCAAAACGGGCTTTAAACCATTATCTAATGCCCTAAACCCTAATCTCATGAAAGGGTTAACCCCTAAAGTGAATGCACAAGCTACTAAAGCATATGTACAAGTAATATGATATCTCATTTGAAATATAAAATCTCTTCAAGTCAAAGTACAAATCTCTAAAAGCTCAATGTACAAGTCATTAAGCATGATCTCTAAAATAGCCGTTTTACCTCCGTTTTCATTCTAATTTCTTCACCACCACTTGTGTACAAGCTACTACACTCATTATATAATGTATAAACCCTAAATATTCTATTCATAAGCTTTCATACATCTTTTTACACTCAAAACCCTAATTCAAAACCCTAAACCCTAAAACCGAGCTAGTTTCTAAACCATGACCTGTTTCTTGGCTTTTATCCATTGTAAACCCAAACCAACACTCAAATAAGTTGTAAAAACTTATTTTTACATTTACAATCATAAAAACCTATTCAATCATTATTTC
>BQNB010126592.1:2645-10145 GCA_026074375.1 Tanacetum coccineum | reverse complement strand
CTAAATGACTTCTAAACTATGATGGCCCGAACGGTGTTATGATAATTTTTATATCAAAACCAACATCGATATCCAAAAACTTATATATACAATCAAACTAAACTAGCCGATATATTAACCCAGTGTCTGAGAATTTACCGTTTATGAAGCCATTGACTTGCATTCCCTATAAATTACATTAAGGCTATCAATTTCCGCTATAACTGTTCAGGTGAGTTCATAGCCTCTGCATTTCAATCTTTTTTATAAACCCGCGAGGGAGATACATGCTATAAACATGAATGCAATTATTTCTACATGCTATTTCAATTTACTATTGCCTAAGTAACTGCTTTAAACCTTTAAGTCCCCATAATCATGAACCGTTAATTACGCTCACGTAGTAATCGCGAATGATTGAATAGATCTATTTGTTGGACTCCCCGATGGGGGTACCCAATTACGTGTAAAAAACCCCCCCATTGCACATCATTAGATAATCCACGCGGGTATTTTTGGCAAAGGTGCCCGCCAAGGGCAAATATATCATTATAACCTAAGGCATCAGATTCCATGACTATGGCAATAATAAATTATGTTTTCAATACTGGGTGTATATCAACGTAACCTAAATATCGCATTTGCATTCAAATTATATTACTTAAACCTATGGATTCACTCAACCTTTGTGTTGACTTTTTAGCATGTTTTATCTCAGGTAACTAATGGCACGGAGTGACGAGGACACGAAGATGGAAAAACCGTTATCATTCAAATGTTGTATTTTAGATTCTGGAAACCTCTCTTTTGTAAAAACTCTGAAGAAATAATGAATGATAACTTTTTTCATAAACGACTCTTTTTGATTCGTTTTCTATGATTATGACTGTTGTACCTTGAAGTAATACCCCAGATTAGCTTCCGCTGCTATATGTAAAATTGGGGGTGTTACAATTTATCAAACCAATATGAACCACTAAGAAATTGAACCTTGGTCCATCAAAAGCTTTGGTCAATAGGTCAGCTACATTGAAGTCTGTGTGAATTTTCTCCACCCTAATGAGCTTCTTCTCATAAGAATCTCGTATAAAGTGGTGTCTGATCTCTATGTGCTTTGTCTTGGAGTGATACACCGGATTCTTCACAATGCAGATGGTGCTTTCATTATCAATGTGAATTTTGGTATTCATGAAATTGAAACCATAGTCCAACATTTAATTCTGAATCCACAATACTTATCCACAGCAACTTGCAGCAGCTACATATTCAGCTTCTGTTGTAGAGGTAGCCACTATTGTTTGTTTCTTGCATTGCCATGAAATTAATCTGCTTCCAAGAAATTGACAACCACCGGTTGTGGATTTCCTATCAAGGTTTGCCCCGGCATAGTCACTATCTGAGTAAGCTTCCAAGTCAAAAGATGATTCTCTAGGATACCATAAGCCCAAATTGGGTTTGCCCTTAAGGTACTTAAAGATTCTCTTCACAGCTGATTGGAACTGAAACTAACACCTCTTATATATATAATATATAATACAATATATATAATAAGTATAATCTAAAAACAATCAATGAAACCGGGGAGTAGTATAGAATATCCCCGGGTCGTTTATCCCCAACGAGGCCGTGCTTGAGAATCGATACAGTCGGAAAATTGGAGTTTGAATAAGATTAATGATTTGAGAGTGTAGAACGGCTAAATATAATCATAACAAGCAAAACGATTGAAAAAACCTAAAAATAAAGCTAAATAACTTAAATCCTAAAACGGTCAACGAAACACGAGGTCAAAAACCTAAATTTTTGCAAATTAAACCTAAAACAAATTTAAAAGCTAGAAAGATTCTAAATGACAAATAACGAAGTTTAAAAAAAAACTAGACAGAAAACAGGAGGTCGATTGACACCAAAACGAGACAAGCAAGAACCGTGCCCGAGACCCGTTTTTAAAAATCAAAAAAAGTTGCAAAGTTAACCCTAACGAAAAGTTTTCCTATTTTTCCTACTAAAATAGACTAAAAGAAAAATTTCCTAAAAAAGAAAAAATATTTTTTGTTGGAGATTTTTTGAATTTTGTAAATGAATTTTAAAACTGTAAAGAAATTAAAATAAAAAAAAAATACTAAACTTATCTTAAAAATTCTGAGAAAATTACTAAAATTACTTTACCCTAAAACCTACCTAAGAAAAATAAGAAGCCCGAAATTGAGCTTATAAATAAGCTCAGAATAAGCTGGAAAGAGCTTATAAGCTAAAAGGGGAAAATGAGTATTTGAATTAAATCTTGCAACATATGGTTGGATAGCCCTGCCGGGCCGAGTGGTAAGAGTGTTGTGTTGTGAGTGTGAGGGGAGGGGTTCGAGTCCCACTCCCACCCTTTTTTTATATTGCTACAGTAACTTTTTAAATTCAAAATTTTTTTACACAAACTTATAGACCACATGGAGCTTATTATTTTCTATAACTAAGACTTTTTGTGAAAAGCTAAGAATAAGCTGAAAAAGCTTAATTAAAACAGACAACTAGCTTAAATGAGCTTTAAGGCACAAGTGGCTTGATTGTTTGGGATTTTTTACACAATTAAGCAAGTGACAAACACGAATAAGCAAAAATAGAAGCTAGACTACACCTAATAAGCAAAAACAAACATAAATAAGCAAGGATTGAATACTACAAATAGCTAGAATAGACAGAAGTAAAAAAAAACTTTATTACTTAGAAATTTAAGCTAGGAAGCAATTAAGCTTGAATAAGCACTAAACTAAAAGAAAATAAGTTAAAAGGGAACTAAGCTAACCTAAAAAGCTAGTTCAAACATGAATAAGCCAAAAATAGCAAACCAATAAGCCAGGATAAACCATAAGCACTTAAGTCACAAAAATGCATACAAATGGGCTTGGGACAGCTTTTTGAGCTTAAAAATAAGCCACCAGAAATGATCTTGGGGCCTAATGGCTTATATGGGCTTTTAACCTAGCTTATAGGTTTCCTAAAAATGCAAAGGAAACAAAGATTGAAACAAAAATAAGCTATAAAAAAAACTATGAAAAAGGGCAGTAATAACTTTTGCACTAAGTCCTAAAGGCTAAGCTAATAAGCTATAAGAGACAAAATAAGCAATGCAAGGAAAACTAAGCTAAGGAAAGTATCTATATGTTAACCCTAAAATTACTAATGCAAACCAACAATAACAAAAAGAAAGACAGATAAGGCTAGAAGATTTCTAGCGTTCGGCTTCTCATGCTCAAATATAGAAAGAAAATAAAAAAAGGATTTATATAAAATAAATATAAGAGAACATACGATACGTCATTATACCTAAAATAAGCTCTAAGCCTAAACTATGCATACCAACAGTTAAAATGACAACTAAGGGCTTAGAATTAAGCAACCTAGAGGGACTCCTAAGGCTTAAGCTTATAGGAGCTTGTAGAGGGGCTTATGGGGTTTCTAGAAAAGCCATTAACAGCATAGGTTTAATACCAAATAATAAAAACAAGGGGGGCTGAAATGAGCTGTTTTGCACCAGGGCACTATGGTTTACAATTTTAAAGGGAGAAAAAAAGGGTAGGCTTATAAATAAGTCAGAAATAAGCTTAAAAAATTAAAAGAGTTTTAAAAACCATATGGGAGTTAAGCTCCTAGAGAGCTTATGCTCCAAAAACTAGAAACTAAAAACAATAGTTACAATCTGGCATATGGTATTGAAAATAGGCAATTTTGTTCAAAAGTTTCTTGACAAGAAACTTAACAGTTATAAAACAACAATGAACCAAAGACAAATTTTTACAACTGCATTAAGTCATAGAAAAAAAGAGACACAAAAATACTTCTTAACAAGGTTTTAAAGGTCTTAATCTAATGAGCCCTAGTAAACTGTTTTGTGAATACAGTTTATAAGGCAAATAAAAAAAACTTAAAATTAACTTTTTAGAACCAAAAACCTTGAAAAACAGATTAGTTATGCTTAGAAATAACTTGCCAAAAGTGACCCAAAGACTCAAAGTAGTTTTTAAACTAAAATGACCCGTTTTCAACTTTGACCCAAACACCCCTTAAACTGTTTTTTATTTTTTTTTACAAGAATAAATAGAAGTTTAAGATGAACTTGTTATAACTAGTTTATGAATGAGTCACATATGCATAAAGAAACAGGATTCAACATATTTAAGAGATTAAAATAAACTGACAAACAACCAACAGATTCAAAGATAGAAAAAAAACTTGAAAATTAGAATTTCATTCACTAAAGAAAAGTATTACAAGGCTAAAAAAAATAGAATGACAAAATTTAAAAAGCTAAAAAAAACTCAAAGTTTAAAACATTAAAAGTAAATTAAACTAAAAACTAAAACTATCCCCCCTTTCATTTCTGTCTTCACTTCTCTTTTATAAGCAGCTAGTCTTCGTGTGCTAGTTGTGTTTGTGTAGTGAGAGGAAAGCTTGGGTCAATCACAGCCCTTGAAGTTTTCTTGTTGCCCAAACAAAATGATCTTACCCGTCCTTTATCTTGGCCAATATAGATGTCAAGGATCGCCAAGCTGGACGATAGCCCATGTGAGGGTGGGGATAGGTGGTGGTGATAGTTTTGGAAGGTTGTGGTGAAGTCAACGAGGCTTGAAAGGGACGGGTTTGGTTGTTATGAGTTTTGGCGGGAAACTTGTGATGAAGATATACAGTAGTTTAAAACGCGGGGTGAGGGTTTGGGGGTTTTGCCATAATTAGTCCTTCAACTTATATACGTTTCTTGCAAAGTTAGTCCCAAAGTGGTGGAAAGGTTTATTAGTTTTGGCAGTTAGGACCCCCCAATCGTTATAGCTATCTTTGTAGCGCACATCCTTGTGGTGTAAACACCCGTTAAGGCTATGGGCTTGTGGGCTTATATTGGCAAAATGGGCCCGTTAGGTTTAATAAAGGAATTTGGGCTTTTGTAGATAAGTGGGCTGACCCGGTTATATATGAAATTGCAAATGAAGTCCTTGTGTGGGGTAACTTTTGAGAAAAAGGCAGGAACAACCCTTGTGGTATTACTTTGTGGTATTGGCAGTTTTAGCCCCCTTACTTCATTTGGGCTTTTACATTAGGATTTGGGCCCGTTTATGATGTAAGGCCCATTTGGTCTTCAAATGTACCCTTAATGGGCTACACCGGCCCATTAGATGCCGTGCTTGGTTTTGTCCGTTTTTGGCTTGATTTTTCGTCCTTTTGTCGGATATCCGTTTCCTGCACAAAATAAGTGAAAACATACAAATACAATGTATTTTTGGTACGTTTTTGGTCATTTAAGTCCGGTTTTAATGGTGAAAGGTATGTGTAATTAAACGCATACCAAAATCCCCCATACTAAGACGTTGCCGTGTCCTCATGCAATGCTATGAAGTAAGCACTTAGAAAATTTAAGAATCTCGATCCCCCTCGACTAATAACCTCGAAAAGTAGCTAAGTGTTTGCCAAGGAATTTAAAGACTCATAAGTTTCGAAAAGCCTTATTTTTACCATTTTTTATATATACACTTATCCCTACACATAGTTTTGTATTTTCATTTTTCTCATTTTTTTGTAGTTTTCATATTAAGCAACTAATTAGAACGTTTGACTTTCGTTATTTTCTAACTTTTAGGGATCATAGAACAAGATGCATTTCGATCCGAGAATGCCCCAAAAAGGATAAATTCATCGTTCCCGACTTTTCATTTATTCCAAACCAAGCTTAAAACGAAATCACCGTTAATTATGAGTTAAGATGCTAACACTACTCATATTTGCAATTTGTAAACTTTTCACTCCCGACAATTTATATCTTAGGTGTATGTGCTATTTTGAATTTCAACCATGGATCAATGTTTTGCAACATTCTATGTTTCACGTTCCACCCGAGAATAATGAGTTTGAAGGCGAGATCATCCCATGTAGCGACTTTCGTCTCGGCACATCCCAACCTTGCGGTTAAGTGACCAGGCTTTTGACACCCCACAGAGACTAGTATCGGGACTCACGGACCTTAGGTTTCAAAAACTCTCAGGTTTTCCGTATGCACATAGCTTATAAAATATAATAGCCAAAGTTCAAAAGCATATTTGAATTTAACAAAAAGAGATCTTTTATTCACACTTAATATTAACCATTATTGCAATTTGTAACCCTCGACCTTTTAGAAGGCTGCAACATCGGTTGTGAGCCGGCAAGATGCAGCAAACTTTTATCAGTCTCGGATTATTATTCTTACTATGGGCTTTCTTTAGAAGGCTGTAACATCGGTTGTGAGCCGGCAAGATACAGCAAACTTTTATCAACCCACAGTTTATATTTATTATATTTTTGCATTTTTCATCATTTTTTTTATATTGGGAAAACGTCTTTTTGAAAAATTCAAGTATAAATTTGAACTAAGTCTAAAGTTTTTGCTATATACTACATAAAAATTATTGATTTAAGTTTAATTTCCAAAAGTAGCACGTATATTAATCAGGTTAAGAGCTTATGGGAGAAAAAGCGACAAATTACACACATGAGCTCTTAAGATTTCCAAATAATCCTTGTTTAGCATCCAACTCATACTTAACACTATCATTTTTCGTTCTTCGCGAATATTCGCGAACGCTTAGTCTAAAAGTTAAGGAACAAGCTAGAGCTCAACACGCTCGATCGAGTCAAAATTTACTCTTATTCTACCCAGCAGGAAAGTCAAAATTGTGACAAAACACTTATTTTATTTTTGAAGATTTTTAAATTTTTTCATTTTTTTTCATTTTAGTGGTAAAAACGGGATTACGTGAAAACAACAGCTGCAGGCACAATCAAATCGAAGATCCCCCCATACTAGAATGAAACATTGTCCTTAATGTTTTACGAAGGGTTTCTACGTAAATCCTAAGCCGTTTATTAAGTATGCTTAAAGATAAACGTTAGTCGATAAGATTAGGATATCGGATTCCCAAAATGAAGCTGAGGACTTGAAGCTCTTGTGATCGAAGGACAAAACCGCGAGCACGAGAGGCTTCAGAATCCGGGCAATCCTGGACAATAAATCACAAAACACAAAACACGGATAATGGAAGAGGCAAGCCTCCTCACAACAAAAACACTTATTCATTACTACATAACATAACTACGGATAAACTAGGATAAGCATGGGGTGCCTCCCACGAAGCGCTTGTTTAGGGTCACTAAGCTTGACCCAATCCCCGTATTCATTTGTCCTTGGGGAAGGTTTGGAGATCCGGGATATCCATAGCAGGGACATCCCCTCCAAAATAGTGCTTCAGACGATGACCATTTACTTTGAAATTTGGCTTGGAGTTTTGGGATAACTCAATGGTGTCATACAGAAAGACTTGAACAATGGTAAATGGTCCTGACCAGCGGGATTTCAACTTGCTGGAGAAAATTTTCAATCTTTAGTTAAAGAGGAGGACTTGATCACCGACGTTGAAAACACGGTTTTTGATCTTTGCATCATGGATCCTCTTAGTTTTCTCTTTGTAAATCAAAGAATTTTCATAGGCTTGATCACGCAGTTCA
>BQNB010126591.1:8983-19578 GCA_026074375.1 Tanacetum coccineum | reverse complement strand
ACGCCTGGAGGCAATTCAGAGGATGTATTATAGGCAGTCTTGTCATTAGGACAGGTATGTTAGGGTATTTGAGCACATGGCTGGGGCAGTATTCCAGTGCAGGGAGCTTACAACCCACCTGGGTATGCTCAGCTGCAATATGATTAGTATTATCAGCAGTACCCACCTCAGCAGTAGCCAGATAATGATGATGAGTAGTGTCGAGATGACACAAGTTGGTAATGTGATCGTATGTTATGTGTCACGTATGTTTTAAAACAATTTCTCTAAAGCATTAGGGACAATACTCATATTAAGTATGGGGGAGGTAAACTGGAAAAGTAAAAGACTTTATAAAAAAGAAAAGGGTTGATTTTTTTTTGAAAAATAACATTTTATTGATCACATACAAGCAATCTGACTCTGGATTGATAACATTACTAGCATATTTATACCACCAAAAAAAATTTGTAAGGATTAGATCTTTAGAATTCGGGTATCCACTTTTGATACCTAAGATAATTTTTATCTTTAGCTTTCTCGAGTTAAGGTTTGAATGCAATTGCAAGTATCTCATCCGTCGTTACGGTTGTGTATTTGTAGTTTGTCGCCTTTTCTAGACTATTGGTATCGATTTAAAATTATATGAGTGTGCGGGTGACTTGTTAATCCTAGAACTTGTGCTTGAAATCTTTACGAGACCGCACGATTAGCCGTATTATTAATCAATGATTGAAATGAGTACAGAAATGTTTGTGTAGCAGAATGTGTGATTTGGATTGTGGGAGGGCAATGTTTTTGTCGTGCCTTAACCCTAGGGGGACCACCGAATATATATGCCTAAAAAAGTGCAATCTATCCCTCCAAGTTTTTTATGCATAACTGAACCCTTCAAGAATCCAATGTTTCCATGGGAACCCCTGAAAGAGCTAAACCCATAATAAGAACAAGGATATAAGCAGATTATTTCAACACGTATCATAAGAGAACATTTGGAAAAATACATGTCTATTTTACGACTTAACTGTTTAACAAAATACTCATGCATAAGGTTTGATTTGACAATACTATGCTTATACATCATTTCTTGATCTATCTTTGTTTGCACAACGCACGTATTAATACAATATAATGCATGCAATTGCATGTTTATCTGATTTGGTTCTCATAGAACAACCAACATCTTTGTTTTTATTGAAACGGCAGATGAAAAAACAAAAATAACAAGGAAAATTAAAGATAATGTCATGGAACAAGCAACTAACTAGGACTGAAAACGCCACGCTACAAAGAAAATGTCATGTACAGAGGAAAAGATAATAAGAGGGTGTTTACTAAATTAAGCAGTTCCATATAAACCACTTAATTAGCCACTTATTGAGGAGAGGGAAGCTTTAAAGCTTCCCCCAATTAAGATGCAACAAGGGTTTGGGCCCACAAATCTTTCCACTAACAAGTAACTTATAGTCATGGCCATCTTTAAATTTATGAAATTTTTTAAGGCCCAGAACGAAATTACATAATGAGGCCCTGCGATAAGAAATGTTATATATAAAGTGTCATCGTTTATAAGAAATAATGCATATAATTGTTAACGGGATAAATTTTGATGCCCTTAAAATTTTTGGGGCCCTGTGCGGTCGCCCACCTTGCACACCCTCAAAGCCGGCCCTGCTTATAGTTTTTGATGAAGTGAAATGGCAAAACCTCAGAAAAAAAGCTAATGTCTACTTTGAATGAAAACGAAAACTGAATCAAGTAGGTCTCTGACACAAATGACCTCCATTTCACTTGTTTCCACACTCGTAACAAAAATGATATTAAGTGTGGAAATTTTTTTATTTGTGGCCTCACAGCAGGCATTTCAGATTTTTTCCGGAAAAAATTCTACTCCATTTTTTCTGGAAAACATCTACCAAAACCTGTTACAACTCACCACAAAACTTGTACCAAAACACAACTACAAAGTAAATGCATCTCGCAATCAAAATACACCACCAACTTGTACCAAAACAAAATCTAATCTAGCGAAATCGTCCAATAGTCAGATATGTGCTCATGTTAGTTTAGTGGAAAATCCACGCGTTTTAATGTTAGCAAACAGGGAAAAAAGTCAATAGTCCACATGATAAAACATACAGAAATAATGTCCTACTAAATGAAATTATAAAACACGACTACTCGTGGTTCTCTCGCACCAATCCTCACGCCCGTATCATCACCCATCCTCCCCGCCCTAACTATCACGCGTGCGACTCCCGCCACACCGCTGGCACCACCTGATCATACGAGCAAATAGCATTCTGCGAAACCCTTTTTTGTCGTGCTTCTCATCAAGTCACATGAGATCGACATCATTGCTGGTTTGTCAACGGTGTGCGGAATAGCTCAGCCTCAACATGAGCGGACGCTATCTTGGCAATACCGGACCCAGCCAGGAATGTGGCCCAGCGGAAGCTTTCCGCCTCGGGACCATCGCGTCTTGATTACTGCGGTGTGTGCTCACCCGTCGCCCGAGCTCCCTCAGCCTATCCTCTGTCGTGGGACAATAACACAAGATAGTAAATATATTGTCGGAGTTGCTACTTATTATCGTATGATTCATTAAAAGTATGGTTTGAAAGAATACTTACATACATCCGGAGAGCCTCAGGATCTTGGAATACCCGTTAACAGTGTGTAGATTCGATAGCAACGTGGCGAATTCTGAAGGTTCCTCTTGGTTTGCCGCGCCTGTTTCTGTACACACACACGCATATAAGATTCATGTCTACATTAAAACGACAAAATCTTAAACACACCAAAAGTATAATCAGATATATATATGTATGTAAAATCAATAATAATAATATAATTACCATCAAGATGTCGAGTTCGAGAGGGATCGACCCGAGAATCCATGGGTTGATCACTGTGCTTTGGACCGATTCAGCCTATGTGTTTTTGCTGCTAGGCGTTGGCGGGGTCATTCCAGAAGTTGATGTTTTTCTCCCACTCATCATCGTGTATCATCGGTTTTGCCCTCGCTGATTGATCCAAATTCATAAGCTCCAGTCTCGGGGGTCTTTGATCCAATGATTCCCTCTTCAAGGTTTGCCTGTTGGTGTTATAGTTTTTCAAAACGTTGAGGCCTGATGTATCCCATCGATTCTAGGCCATCGCTCGGATCTATATGCGGCTCAAGGTTATACGTAGTCTGCACTCTGACATAAAACCCCTATAGTGAAATAGAGTTTAGATTATTAATTTATATATTTATTTAATATTGTTTATTTCTTTATATGATATTAATAAAATAAACGGAATTGTAGATAATTATACACAATTAAATAATATTGAAACACGATAATTAAATAAACTTAAAAGGAGAACTGGACCTAAGAGTGGCCGTCGAAGCCTCGCTTGTCCCCAGCGGGGACCTTCTGCCTGGAGGGTAATACAAAGGAATCTACCCCTAATCATCTCCCCGAAGTAGTTTCCCCATTGAGTCGGTGGGGGCCGGTAGGACAACCGTGTTTCAGCACGTGTCTATCGACCCGATCTCGATGGGTCGGCTTTTATTAGCGGCCACCGCTTCCTTTAATTGTGGTTCGGGGTCTTCCCGGTCTCCTGCGGCTTTCACGCCGCCCAAATTGGGCTTTTCGCTTTCTTTTCCTGCAGAATCAAGATTTGTGGATAATAGTCATAAAAGTTCAAGGAAGCAAGTTCAATTAAGTATCAAATTTCTGCTTGTATTACAATAATCAGAACCTACACTACAGGAAATTCTTACCTCGGTTGACGATAGAACCCGCGCAATCGAATGATGGAGGAGATGGACGTGAAGGATCCTCACCACCACCGTCCCGCCTTGTTGCTCGGCAACATCAAGCCATTGTACATAGTACAAATTAGGCATAACTGTAGAAATTCATGAACAAAATAATACAAGCATGCACAAATCCAAATATCCAAAATAAATTTACAATTTAAACATCACAACAATTTCATTCATTCATTATTCATTCAAATATATAGTGTATTTTGCAAGTTACAACAACAAGGTTAATCTTCTTTTCACTAGAATAACCTTTCTCAACACGTCTATTCATCATTGATGAGGTCTTCAACAGCAGAATTGCTAAATCATGAGGAAGGGGCGTCTTCATCATCGCTATATCATTCGTCTTCGCAGGAACATAATGATATCAGGCGGGCGTCATCCTCCGTTGATTCCCATCTTATGCAATCTATATAGAAGGTGACATTATCCCAGTCATTCCTACTAGTAGAAGGTGGAGATCAGTGGAGTTGTCAAATGTATAATATCAGGTTCGTTCTCTACCACGATGACACCCCTGTGAAAAAAAACTTTTTATGCTTAAATGTTTCGGACCTTCACGTTGGGTTTGGCGGATCTTCAGTAGAAGACTTGTTTAACTTGTGGTTGCGAGAATGTTTGATATTTTTCCACACTACACCCAGAGCCGATGATTTGTGTCATCCGTTTCTAAAGTAAGTTTCTTGACTCTACCATTGTTGCGAGTGTCGAACCAACTTAACTCGAACACGCAACTTTGAAAAAAATAAGACAAATATCTTAAACTCGAGGATTTCTTGAAGCTGACCATAAGACATTTCCCCGTCAGGGCCAGGCGCACAAATGCCGCTGTTTTGAGTTGTGCGACGTTCATCGCGGCTCTGCACGACATACCTCACACCATCTACTACGCAAGCGTTTACTGACATTGGAGTCCTTGATGGTCCATTAGCCAAAAGCGAATTAACTCGTGGTTAGTGCTAAACCTTGGGTCTTGGCGATTGTTTACGTGCGTTCACAGATCTATGAAGAGATAGATTAGATAGAGACAAAAATAATATGATATTGTTAATTTTTACACTTAGTACCCAAGAAAAATAAGTCTAAGTTTACCAGCGTCCTAAACCAGCTGGGAATTCTTCTAGCATGTCTTTTTCTGGATATAAACTAAAAAACGTTCATGGTATTAGAATAAGGCGCCGAAATGATAAGTTAAGAAAAAAAATTACAAAATTAAAAAACCGCGTACCTTGAACTGGGCCCGGTAACGTGTCAATTCAGGACTGTTGTGAAGACATCCATCTCGCTTTATTGAACTCTTTGGATCAAACGGAGAAACGGACCGTTAAACCAATCGTATTGCATACGACCAGAACGCCTGAAACTGACACGTTGGGGGAGGGGGGTCCACATTACGTTTCGAGACGATGTAAAATTTCGTGGTTACACCATCCTGAATAATAATGAGAACTTAAAGTCAATGCTTCTCTGCAAAATAACCCTCCCGCGTTCGATCTTCCGGGCTCGCTATATTTCTTAACATAAACCTTTTTAGCTTCTTCATGAATCTTTCAAATGGAAACATTTACACGGCGGGTGAATTAGGCCCGCCTTCAAGAGCCCTCTAGAGCTAAATGCATGGGCAAGTGAATATTATGTCAAAGAAAGCAGGAGGATATATGCGCTCAAGCTCGCATAGAATTTCAACCACCTTGACCGAAGCTTTCAACATGTCATCCTCCATCAAAGTTGCAGAGCAGAGTTGCTTAAACAAGGAACATAGCTCGATTATTGGTTTTGCAATATTATCGGCAAGTAATTTTGAAGTCCATAAGGAAGTAAAACGTTGCAATCTTTATATGGGGACAGCTCATGAGAACTTCAGGCCCGTTATATTTGTATCATTTTCGGTCACTTTGTGCCTGAAGCAATGGATCCGAACCCATCTGGTGTTTACTTTTAACTCCTTTGAGGTACTGACAACAACTCTTTTCCGGTTCTCTGGTGTGAAAGTTAGCAGCTGGGGCTTCACGATCTTCCCCTTGTGGTTTTCCGGTTAGCACAAAGGTCTTCGAATGCCCATTTTGCCAGGTCTTGTATTGCCTAGGCGGATCTTTATTCATTTGTCCTTTGTGGATTTGTCATTATTTAACAAAGTGTTCAGATGGCCTCCAACACTTTTTTTTTCGATATGCATGATGTTCTAAAATTGTGCCTTAGTGAAATAAAAAGACCATACTCAAGCTCGTGAAAAATTAGACCGTTTAGTCCAGTTAAGCTCGACTTTCAACATTCGTTTTTATCTTCACCACCCCCTGTTTCGGAGGTTTACCGAGCACACGTCATTTAGCAATCTGCATTGCTGAGCCAGGGTTACATCCCTCGGATATTCCTTATAGGGATCTCTGTGATCAGTATCGCCATTGCAACTGTTTCACGTGAACCCTCCATTTATGAGGTTCCTTAAAGAATCTTTTGTGGCCAAATAAGCTATTTTGTTTTTTCACCGCCAATAGAATGGGAGTTCTTCATTACTGTAGGGCATGCCTTGTACCGTGCCCACTCCACCCAGACAAACTACTTCGAGCAGGTAATTCATTTATGGTCCTTAAAACATCGCTCTCATATTGAAATTTTGTCTGAAATCAATGTCTGTACGTCTCAAACACTTTCTTTTTGTCCCATAACAACCTGCAGGTCCTCAATCAAAGGCCTAATAAGTACACATTAATGTCCTTGCCCGGGGATTTAGGGCCAGGAATTAACAACGTCAGCATAACATTACTTTCCTTTCATAACATAAACCACGGAGGCAGATTGTATTTGTCAATAATCAACGGCACATGCTGGACGTCTTAGATACGTTGCTGACTAGGTTGCCGAATGGATTGAAACCATCAGCAAAAACCCTTGTCGAACATTTCTTGGTTCTTTTGCAAAAATCTGGATACTCTCATGCAAACTTCTTCCAAGCTCCACCATCAACCGGTTGTTGCATTCTTACCGGCTTCGTGTAACTTCCTTTTAAGCATGCAAATCAAGGGTATTGAAGTCAGGTTCAACATTATAGGTTCAACGTATGAGCTAGGTTTAATGATGAAAATAATTAAATCAATGTAAGTTAAGGGACGTATTTTCAGGGAGCATTATTAGGTTCAAACAAGTGGTCCGTACTCACTTTCCGGTAGCAACTGGACCAAGAAACCGTGTTGTACTAATCGTAAACCTAAGGACAAACCACGTTTTAACGAGGGTGCAAAAAGGTTGTTTATTAAGAAACAACATCATCGTGAGATAATATTGAAGTTGGATCCTAGTGATCATGTTTTGACTTCGGTTATGATTCGTAACATAAGGTAGGGTTACACATTAGAGGTTCAATGTATGAGCTAGGGTTACACATACACATTAGAGGTTCAATGTATGAGCTAGGGTTACACATTAGAGGTTCAATGTATGAGTTAGGGTTACACATTAGATCTTTTAATGCAACTCATCATTACATCTTTTAACCTTATCACACCTCAACTCATTATCTAATCTCCACTCTACCTGCAATAGCCACCATTCTGTATACATACAAACCCGTTTTTCCTTCCGGGTATTTCATACCTCTCTTACACGAATAGTTTCACCCCAAAACACACACACATAACTAGTTATGAACACTACTCAACGTGAACTAAACCCATATGCTCCACCTTTCTACCCATCAAGATTATAGGTTCAACATTATAGGTTCAATGTATGAGTTAGGGTTCAACATTATAGGTTCAATGTATGAGTTAGGGTTCAACATTATAGGTTCAACGTATGAGCTAGGTTTAATGATGAAAATAATTAAATGCAATGTAAGCAAGGGACGTATGAGCATTATAGGTTTCAACAATATGTGGTCGTACACTTTCCGGGTAGCAACTGGACCAAGAAACCGTGTTGTAACCTTAATCGTAAACCTAAGGACAAACCACGTTTTAACGAGGGTGCAAAATGGTTGTTTATTAAGAAACAACATCATCGTGAGATAATATTGAAGTTGGATCCTAGTGATCATGTTTCGACTTCGGTTATGATTCGTTAAACATTAAGGTTAGGGGTACACATTAGAGGGTTCAATGTATGCGCTAAAGGATACACATTAGAGGTTCAATGTATGAGTTAGGGTTACACATTAGAGGTTCAATTTATGAGCTAGGGTTACACATTAATGCAACTCATCATTACATCTTTTAACCTTATCACACCTCAACTCATTTCAACTCTCACTCTCACTTCACTAGCCACCATTATTATACATACAACCCGTTTCATCTCTTGGTCATATCATCTCTCTCACACGCAAAGTTTCACCCCAAAACACACACACATAACTAGTTATGAACACTACTCAACGTGAACTAAACCCATATGCTCCACCTTTCTACCCATCAAGATTATAGGTTCAACATTATAGGTTCAATGTATGAGTTAGGGTTCAACATTATAGGTTCAATGTATGAGTCAGGGTTCAACATTATAGGTTCAACGTATGAGCTAGGTTTAATGATGAAAATAATTAAATGCAATGTAAGCAAGGGACGTCTATGGAGCATTATTGGTTCAACAAGTGGATTGTCCGTACACTTTTTGGTCGAACTGGGACAAGAAACCGCTGTGTACTAATCGTAAAACTAAGGACAAACCTAACCACGTTGTAACGATGGGTGCAAAAAGGATGTTTATTAAGAAACAACATCATCGTGAGATATATGAAGTTGGATCCTAGTGATCATGTTCGACATCGGTTATGATTCGTACATAGGTGAGAGTTACACAGTAGAGGTTAATGTTTATGAGCTAGGGTTACACATTAAAGGTTTAATGTATGAGCAAGGGTTCACATTAGAGGTTCAATGTATGAGCTTATGGTTACACCATTAGAGGTTCAAAGGTATGAGCTAGCAAGGATAAGGATACTAGAGGGCAAGTAGAGATGGAAGGCTCCTTGGAGAACCCACATTCTTAGTCAAGCTGCAATACTTCACGAGATCTATAATGGGATGGGAAACCTTAATATGGAGTAGTTTTTCATTAAGATAAATCAATCTAGCATTTGGAATGTATGAGTTATGCTTTAATGTTTGAGTGTTTATCGATTTCTAATATAATTTGATGTTTTAATAATAAACGTTAATCGATTTGGTCATTCCGTGTATTATGATTACATATAGTGGTAGCTAGGAGTAAAATTAAGTTAACTTTGAAGTAAATTTAGTTAGTATGTGGAATATTGGACCGAATATAGCCTAAAAAATGTATTTTGTTTAAAAGTCAAATGAACATTCCCAGCGACATGTCGCTGGGGAAACTCAAGCCACCCGAAAAATATGTTAACTTATAAACCGGTTTGCCTAATAAATAAGCCTGTTAAGTTTCCCCAGCGACATGTCGATGGGGAAAGTTGTACAGTTCAAACGCTACAACAATTATGGACTAATTACGCACTAAACAATGAACAAAAGTATCCCCAGCGACATGTCACTGGGGAAAGACTGGCTGGATAATTTCCCGCTTAGATTTTCGCTAAAATTTTTTATCAAATTTCATGAAATTCTTTCCCAGCGACATGTCGCTGCGGAACGTTTCGATAACGTTTGCCTAAAGATTCAACGAGAAAAAATGGCCACGTCGGGAGTATTTTTGTCGTTTTGAGAACTTTTCCCCAGCGATATATGTCGTGGGGAAAAGATCGCGCTGGGAAAGGGATTGGGAGAGGGAAGCTTTAAAACTTCCCCCAATTAAGATGCAACAAGAGTTTGGGCCCACAAATCTTTCCACTAACAAGTAACTTATAGTTTTTGATGAAGTGAAATGGTAAAACCTTAGAAAAAAGCTAATGTCTACTTTGAAAGAAAGCGAAAACTGAATCAAGTAGGTCTCTGACACAAATGACCTCCATTTCACTTGTTTCCACACTCGTAACAAAAATGATATCCACACCTGGCCATAAATCAATAATAAGTAGTGACCTGCTGAATTCAAAAGGAAATCGAAAATTAAAGGGGCATGCAACTAACCTGCAAGCAATGTGTACTACAACAAAATAAGGGTCTAGGGTCGACATTCTCGACCCTAAGTTACAAAGGGTGTCGACCCTATTAGTTGTCATTAGCAATTATCATTAATTGTGATTGCCTTGATTGACATTAGCATTTATGTATCATTAATTGTGATTGTCATTTTCCTTGTATAGTCTCATGGCTCATCTATATATAAAGATGGCTACTGATGAATAGGGAGATATGAAGAATAATCAATTTTAATATGGTATCACAGCCTCCCAAAAAGATCCTCTCATAAACCCTAATACAATTTTTTTTTCGCATCACAGTTGCTTCTTTTTATTTGCTGCTTGTTTTCTCCTTTGCCATAGCCTCATGGCAGGAGATACGCCAACACCGCCAAAGCCACCAATTGATAAAGCCTATTCCATTGCAAGTATCAAGGCATGTATACCCACCCCTCTTGATCTTGATAAATTAAATTATAACTCTTGGAGCTCGTTGTTTCAACGATTCTGTAAGACCTATGAAGTTCATCACCATCTTGCCGCCCCCTCAACGACAGCCACCTCCACGGTCGATCCTCTACATGACACCAACGACTCTCTTGTCGTCATGTGGATCTATGCGACCATCTCTCCCAAACTTGTGGAGATGATTGTTGATGTTGATTCTACCGCCCATGGAGTGTGGAACCGTTTGAAAGATCTCTTCCATGACAATAAGGATGCCCGCATCACACAACTCGACAATGAGATCCGCAACATGGCGATTGG
>BQNB010126589.1:3946-19579 GCA_026074375.1 Tanacetum coccineum | reverse complement strand
AATTTGAATGAGTAATAAGTCCAAGAATTTATTGGCCACACCTGAATATGTGAAATCGGTGGTTCAAATATTGAACAAACTTAGACTTGAGCGGTTGTTCCAAGCTTTACGAACTCACGATTTAAGAGATACGTTGAAAGTGATGAGGAGGTAAAATCCAGCAAATAATCAAGAAGCTAAAGGTTTATTGGTCTGAGGTCATTGCTACCTCAAATTTTTTATCTTATCACCAGTGTTGTGATTGTGCATTCTGTAGTCACAATTTAGAGCCCTGTGAGAGCTATGTATGTGATGTTCTAGTAACATGGGTGGTTTGGGCTAGGTTGCCATGGTTACCTTAGATTTCAACCTGTTTCGGTGAGATCTGTATTTTTGGAAAGTATAGTGGTTCCCTCTAGCACCCTTATACGCATGTATCTTCTTTGTTTACCCATATCCTTGTTTGGGTATTCATTATACTTGCTATGATCTTTAACTTTAAATCAACATGATGACATTTTACAAATCAATGATTTTGACCCATAAATCAATTTAAACGTTTTAAAAAAAATTATGAATGACATTCTACAAAGCATGCCGATTTCGAACCATCTAAAAGTTTTTTTTATACAACTCCAACAAAAATGATATTTTTATAGATGAAAATTTTCAAATTGTGTAGTGACTTAGAAGGTCACTTGAATCTGACCTTGTGGAAGAGATTTTGATCGAACTAGTCGTTGTAAGTAAGCTTAGGAGGGACTAGGGAGTTTAGGTCACCTAAGAAGTGGATCGGTTGCTTGTTATAGCGAGACTTAGTATGAAGTCAGATTGAATATCCGCATGCCATGTAACGGCGAATTTTTGAGAACTAGTATTGGCATAGAATGTTACTACGAATGGATATATGTATACATATACCCAGTAGTTTATGTAATAAATGAATGCAATTGGCTGGATGGTGAGATACCGAGAAACCTGATACCGACACTGAGAGAAGATTTCTTTGGGGTCATATGACTGCCAAAGTAAATGAAAGTAGAATTTTAGTAACCCCAATATTGGATGCGTGAAGTGAAGAAGACTTCTTTCCCCAAAATGGAAAGTAGTGGTAATGTTGTTTAACGAATGTATCTTGATCGCCGAGGACATGTATAGAGAGCTACGCGACACGTGACTTAAAGTTGGGTGTAGTATCTCTTACTCCTTGACGAAGGGACTCGAAATGCGTGTAGAGGAGCGAATGATTGAAACTCTAGTAAAATTCAATGGCCACATCCGTTACCATTCTAGAGAAGCAATCAAAGTAGCCAACACCTTGAGTCAAAGGGATGCAAATTTGAGCTGGGATAGATTATTTAAGTAATGTGCGTGGTGGCCTCGACTTAATTAGTAGTACTGTTGTTTGATGTATGTGTTTTGATCGTCGAGGATAAGTATGGAGTGCTACGCGACGCCTGACTTAAAGTTGGGTATAGTGATCCTTACTCCTTGAACATAATGCCTCTGTTACGCGAAGCCGGGCGAGAAGATCGAGAACCCTAATGGAACCCAATGGCGGTATCCGTCACCATTTACAGGGGGAAACAATTAAAATATCTTACGCCTCAGATCAAAGGGAATGAATTCAGAAATTTAGAAGAAATTGTCTAGTGAATGTGCATTGTGGTTTAGACGTATCTAGTCTATATGTCTGATGACCGATAGGATATATTAGAATTGAACCAATCGTGATAATCGTCCAATAAGGGACAATTGAAATCGCCGTCTTTAAGAGCATGGTTATTGAATCCTTGATGATCGAGTAAATTCTATTGATCTTTTATGTTTTCTTGCGGGATTACCACCGCCAAATTATGCACAAAAATGCAGTCTGCGTGTTTAGGTGCTTTTGGTTAATAGTAAGTTCTTAGGTCGCTTTAGTGTTGCCAATAATGTGGCATTAAGTTTTGGATTAATGAGTATGCCTACCCATGGTTTAGATGCTAAGGCATAAGTGTAAGTGAGCATGATCGATGCTAATGCTATCCTATGCCGATGTGTGAAATTTTTTGTGTGTATGTGTGTAGTACTATGGTACGTTCTGAAGTAGTCGTCTACTCCGACATATGGAGAGCGACGTGGTAATTTTCTCAATATTTATTTTCCGCGGCTTTATGTGTGTTCTCTCTTGATAAGAGCGATTGAGAATGATATGTGTTAGTTTTCTTTATGCTAAGGCTTCCTAATAAGCGAGCATCATGTGTTATAATTATCGCCAAGGCTTAAATATAAATGGACTTGATGAAATGCCTAAGTAAAGCTAGGTTGAAATGCGAAGTCGCTATAAAGTGGCGAATATGTGATTATTTGATTATGTGATTATGTATAAATAGTGCTATAGTGCGTTCGATGGAGATATGTATACTCCAGATTATTTTCGCAACCGGTGGTGCATTCATTAATGAGACCAAGTTGGCAACGTCCGTTTTGTTTTATTCATATGACCACCAATCGAGTTTGGGTTGATCTCCCATTTCAAAATATTTTTGAGAGTGGCGTGGTGATTTTTCCCGGATGTTTCCGTGGCTTGTTTATGTCCTCTTTTGACAAGAGCGATCGTGTATATGTGTATACTTCGTTGGTAGAATGTGACAACCCGAGTTTTAGGCTGACGATTATCTCGAGCCACGAGTTATTTTCTATGTTTGAATTGGAAAAATCATTTTTCATTTTGGACGATTTGATAAAAATCATTATTTTTGGCTATGTCGCAAGCCGTGCTTAGGATTTTATCCGTTTAAGCGATTTGGAGATTTCGATATCTCGTTATTTTTATTCCGGAAGTGAATTATTTCATTTTAGTATTTTACGACCCTTCTCCTGTGTCTTAGCCGAAACCGAGTCAAAACTTTATTTTGACGTGAATTAACATTTTTATTAAATATTTTAAACCAAGTTAAGTGTGACGGAAAATAAAAATAGTCACAGAAGTATAATCCCGAGCAATGGTTGTCGGTTTTCGTTTTTTTTTTTTTTTTTTTATTTAATTTTTTTTCTTGAGAGCGTAAAAATTTATTGTTTTAGTGTTTTATGGTTTTTCCCGTGTTTTTGTAAAAGCGTGTCAAGAGTTTTGATTCTACATGATTTAACATTTTATTAAATGTTTTAAACCAAATAAAGTTGATGTAAGAAAAATATTTACGGAGTCATTGACCCGAGCCCCATGGTCGGCTATTATAACCCAAACCAAACCCTCTTGTATTAATTTTGAAAGGCTTTAGAGGATGGAGGGACCAATGTGTGCAATGTCCTGAAGTATTTCCCTATATAATCTAACACATACATCCAATTATTTTCCTTTTAACAAAAAAATCTTTGTCTTCCTTTCTCTTTTGTTTCCCCACCGATGGCAACACCAACACCATAGCCAAAACCCGACAAAAATTAACATGCAATACAATTCGTTTTGAAAATATTAATCCCCTCATCGATACCGTAATAAACCCACTAAGAATCTTGAACATGCATCAAGTATTTTAGTAGTTTGAAATTGGGTTGAGTTCATAAGGTTTTGATCTAAAAGGGTGTTCATGTGTTTAATAAGTTGTTATTGGTGGAGGGTTTTGATTGGGGTAAATAAGTGTGTGGTTTTTTGTGTTTGGGGTTTGCGTCGAGTTCGAACCAAAAAGGGGGAAGCCGAAAAGACTGTTTGGTGTGGTTATTGAGTGAAGTTTGATGATTTTGTCATATAGAAATAGGCTAGTCCATGTTATTTTGAGAGATATTGGAATCATAAATGTTGTTTTAATGGGTTTCGTACTTCGCCTTTCTCGAGCGAAAGTTTGGCTCGGATTTTTGGTTCGAGAATTTATAAATCTAATTTCGGTTTAGAAATATGATTGGAGGGTATATCGTTTCGGAATAAGTTGTGGTCTTCGTAACTCCTAAAAACGAAGATTTTATGGCCGAATGAAGTTTGAAATTTTTTATATAAAATTGACAGCTATTGTATTATTTACTTGCTGTCCAGATTTTTGAATGGCCATTTCGAGCACTATCGAGTCCGTTTCGGCCTTCCGACGAAACACGAAAGTTGTCCGAAATGCCGATTCGCTTTTACCATGTAAATTTTATAAATTAACAATTTGAAACGACTAAATTAGACCATGTCGCGGATTAGAAAATAAAAGTATATATATAAACTGCGCAGAAACTTGCAGGGGCATTTTCGTCATTTTCCTTTGAATTTCGGGTCTCGGCTAAAACTAAATGGTTGTTCGAAACATCGTTTTACATCAAAATGCTTTAGAGTCCGAGTCATGAAAATGTGGTTTAGCGGGTCGTTTTGGACGGGTCAGATTCAAGGAAAAATATATATAATTAAAAGTCAAAGATGTGTAAACTTTTGAGTATGGTCTTTTTATGACAAGAGATTGGTTAACTTAGTAAAATAATAATGAAATATTATTTCGGATTCATATTATCCTTACTTCGGGCAACTCTCTAAAAATAGAAACTTTGTGGTAAATGAAGCGTAACTCATTTAAAAAAATGTTGTACCTTTGTGGGTGCGTCGAAATGAATATTTTGCGTCGCACTTGGAGTTTCATGGCATATAATATTTAAAGTGATATATATTTTAATTTATTATTATATTTATATATTATATATATAATATATATATATTTATATTATATATGCGAGAACTGCAAGAACCTCTTTTAAAAAATCAAGAAAATACATGCACGCCGTCAATAATCGTAAGAATCCACCAATGTTCTTCTGTATCATCATGAACTCTTCTTCTTCTTTTACAAAAACCTTACACTCGGCCGTAATATTGTCATTGCAGCCTTTATAAGAAACTTAAATGCAAATCTTAAAAGAAAACATTTGCTATTTTCATATTCATCTATTCTTTAGAACAAATATGTTTTTTAAAACATATTTGTTCTTTTTAGAACATATGTGCAGAAATACAATTATTGAAGGCGTGCATGTATGTTTTTGAAAGTTCTCGCACTTAAAATGGTGCTGAAAATAAAGTCTCACTATATATATATATATATATATATATATATATATATATATATATATATATATTATGGGACCGTTCTTTCAGAGCCCTTTTTGTACAGAACCTACAGAACCAACTTTGGACCAATAAGAATTTAGTATTATTAAATCCTTTTATTTAATTCAAAAGGATAAAATAGTAAAACATATTTTCACTTTCTTTTTGAATTTACCAGAAAAAACGTTTTGAGAGCCTTAAGATTTTCAGAATTCATTTTTTATTTTTTCAGAATTAATATTTTTATTTTTTCTGCAAATATATTTCAAAAAAAAATGAGTGGGAAATTATGTTTTTAAATATTATAAATTCATATATGTTTTTGCGTACAAGTTTAAATAAATAAAGTGATATGTGTTTTTTTTTATATATATTTTATGCCATGAAACTTTTTGTTTTTTGCTGAAGAATGAAATTGCATATATATTTCGTAGTGTGCGTACTTTATTTTTAAATTTATAACAATAAACATTAATTTATCATGTTACCTCTAAATTTATAAACAAATCAAGAACATAGATATTCGAATATAAATTTTTGATTATTAAATAAATACAATTTAAAAAAATAGTATTATCCAAATTTATCAACAACATATGTGCACGTCTCTAACCAAATATGTGCACGTCTTGAATAACATGTGCGCATCGTCCCAATATTATTACCGGCAAGCTTTACTTTTCATCAAATTCACTGGACATATGAGTACCCTTTAGCGAGACCTTATGTGCAGCTCTTTATATTGGTCAATAGATCTGGTTTATGACGATGTTCACTACCTGAAATACAAAACAATTGTTAAAACTATGAGTACCCTTCCAAAACAGGGTTATGACTCCTCTGTTCCAAGAAAATATGTGCACTTGCGCTTATTTCGTCAAATTTAATTAGAACATAGAGGTGCCCGTTCTCCAAAACATATATGCATGCAATTTTTGACGTGATCTTGCTGTAACTACACATAAACAAACACGCGAATTATTTAAGATATTAAAAAATAATGTTAATATATAGAATAAACTTGTTATGGGGAAACTTAATCTTGTGCTACTAGTATGCGTTTTTTTTACCTGCCTGCTAGCCCATAAACCGTACTTATGATGCGGGGAAATTAATCTTCTATACCGTTGAGATGTACCAATTTGCTTCGTTTCTTTTTCCTAAAGTTAAATCATCAACTCTATGCTGAAACCATAATAAAATTAAAATCCAAATTTGATTTCAAAACTAAACGGATAATAATAAAAAACACTTTTAATACCTAAAACGATTCAAACCAAAGAATCAAATAATATTTTGATTATTTTTATTAAAAACCGTACCTCGATCTTACCTACGATGGCAATGTTGGGATGGAAAATATAATTTACCCTCCATTATATATAATTCTTAATTGTTCATACCATGGCAATCTGGTCTTGCTTAAAAAATATGAATGTAGGCATGTAGCCTTGAATTTGGAGCAGCCGTCAAAAGCAAAAACAAATGATAGATGAGGATGAGTCGGATAGGTAAGGCTTTTCAATTAAAAAATTGGTCATTCCATGTTGTGATAATGAGAAATGAAACCATCACCACTTGATAAAACGTGTGATTTGGGATCGGTTTACAAAGGTGGGTGAGAGTTTTGATTGAGAGAAATATAGATCTGGGTTTTTGATGGAGGCAGTTGGGCTTAACCTAATACAGTAATAAATAATTATACTCTTAAATAAGTGGCAGTTTTTTAATAAATAATAAATGTAAACTTCCTATATTACCCTTTCAGCCTTTTGTTGAATTGAAAAAAAAAATCCTCATCTATTGCTTAATTACAATTTTTGGCATTTTTAATCTTAATGTTAATTTATCATCTAAAGTCCAGATTCATTTTTAAAAGTTCTGTAGGTTCTGTACAAAAAAGTGGTTCTGCAAAGAAAATGTCATTATTCATATATTTATATAGTATATATTTATTATATATATACTATTATGCAAGTTGCATTATATTGATTTGTGTTTCTGTTAGTCACGTACCGCTATATATACTATATATATATATATTATATATTATATATATTATATATATTTATAGGTCGGCGGTCAAAGACGTGAAAGTGTTCGTCGTTGGATGAGTTTGATACTTGGACACTTTTGCTAAGGTGAGTTCATAGCCTCGCTTTTGAATGTTTTTTCAATGTTTTATGAACCGCAAGGAGGATCTGCATGTTTGGAAAAGTAGCTACACAAAGTAGTTTTAACGTACTTCGTTGTTGCTATTTTATAAATTGAACATAAAACGTTTTGTGCGAGCTAATGCCGTTGTTTGCGGCTAAAATGGAAACGCAAAGTGTATTGATATTGATAATAATAATTTCATTGCCATGAGTATATACTTTTGATGTGTGACCGTTTAATACCTGAGAGTGTAAAAGCTGAATGCATTAATAGATCTATTAGTTTGACATCCCTGTCGGGCAGTTCTGAATCGATGGTGATCACCTGTCCAAAACGGCATTTTGTTATTGAGAATAGGGGTGGTGGCATACGTCCTGGTATTAATTATCTATTATGATAAATGTGTTAAAGTTCGGGCACACCGGGCTCATGAACGTTGGAATGTGGTGTGGCTTGCCTAGCTAGCAAGTTCATACATGATTTGGGAGGAACCAAACTGCGTTTAAGGTTATAATGTGTTGTGGAACCCCACCTATATGTTCTATTGTTACTTGAAAACTCTATGAATTCACGAACCATTGTCGTTGAGTTTTTATGTATGTATCTCAGTGTTTAGGTGCTTGAGCGACTTAGATGGGACGAAGTGTGGATATCAAGGATGGAACTCGGTGAATTTTGTACATTCGATATATAAGATTTAAGTAAAATGAGTCATGTTGTGACTACATTAGAAATATATTTTCCTAACTAGTTTGGGACCTGTAACTTGATCTTCTTTTTAAATAAAGCGGAAAGTGATTTTGTTTTATAAACGTCTCTTCTAAAGTCGTTACTGGTGACTCGTGTTCATGTATTATAAAGTAGCATCCCAAAGTGATATTTCGTTGCGTTGTAAATTTGGGGATGTTACAACATTGCACAAGATACAAGATCATACCATCCAATTTACAAATGATCTAGATTTACAATAGTTTACAAGTTTAAATTTTTGATTCAAATGTAACAAGTTCAAAGTTAACAACCCTACATGTGTATTCTTTTAATTTCCATTACTCTTGATTTACCTTGGTTCGCAACACACTTGAAAATGATACTCGAAAAGGTCAACATAAAGTTGGTGAGCTTGTAGGTTTGAAGAAAACCCAGTCGATGTGCCAATATTTCAAACAGTGGACAATTGTGCAATATGACAGTGAATACATGCAACACATTTCATATCAACTATAGCAACTCCGTGCTATCAAATCTAATCTTATGGACATTGCATCGTTTAATTGTACCCAATTCTCAATTCACACGCACCTAAAGCCTACCAGCTGGAGCTATATATAGGGCAGACATCACTTATCATATCAATCCATAGCAATCCCATGCTATCAAATATCTACACGGATAGTGCCACACGGCCATAATCATCAAATATCCACACGAATCGTGTCACATGGCCATAATCATCAAATATCCACAGGGATAGTGCCACGCGGCCATATTCAAACAAAACACATGTCATTTACATATAGTATAAGAATGACATTGTCACAAAAACAAAAAAAACTTTTGCACAGTACAAGAAAATAGTTCAAAACAAATTTGCGAGTATCTTTCCCCCGAGGAAAAAGCTTAAAAATGAGGCTTACGAGCACTCATCGAAGGATGATATAATCGCACAACGAATCTCTACACAACGCACAACTGGTTACCCGGCCACGACTAACATCAATTTCACCTTATTTAACGTTTTGTACTAATTGTCTTATTGTTTAAGCGTTTGTCCTTACTCACACAAAATCCTTGTGTCTCATTTACAAAAACCTTATTCTTATTACCAAACCTTGGGTCTCATTTGAAAACTGTTTTGTTACCATGGTTTGTGTGGTAAACTAGTTAAAACAACTCTATGCACTTGGGATAAGTGCGACATAACACATAATTACTCAAAAATTACACCAACAACCAATACGAAATAATTGTCCAAACGGTTTCGAGGAAATCGACGAGAAAGAGTAAATACCCAAAGATCCGAATAAAAGTATCAATATTTCGTAATGGAAAGTATATATATTTTTATATTTATATTATGATAATAAAATAGTAGCATTTTATTTTCATCTTTTTTCGGGCTAAGAGAAGGTAAGTATAGAATCTTGCCATCTTACTATGTCTACGTTCGATTGTTAAATCTTGACACTTAATGTTTATTAAAAGTCACCCTTAGTTCTTTAGCCAAATCGACACAAAAGTAAGTTTTCTACAATATTTTCTAAGTGTGACTCGTTTTTATAAATTTTGACATGACCTGCTTGTTTGTAAAGGTTCCCAAGGTTCTCAAACCTTAATTTCAACACTTCTCATAATTTCCCAAAGTTTCTGCCAAAATGCTAAAAATCCCCATTATCCAGAGTCGTTCAACCATACATTGCTAAAGTTGGTCCGATCATGCCCGATTCGTTTTACATGTAAGTTTTATAAAATTAACAATTTGAAAGATCCTAATTAGACCATTTCGCGGATTAAAAATAAAAGTATATATATAAACTGCGCAGAAACTTGCAGGGGCATTTTCGTCATTTTCCTTTGAATTTCGGGTCTCGGCTAAAACTAAATGGTTGTTCGAAACATCGTTTTACATCAAAATGCTTTAGAGTCCGAGTCATGAAAATGTGGTTTAGCGGGTCGTTTTGGACGGGTCAGATTCAAGGAAAAATATATATAATTAAAAGTCAAAGATGTGTAAACTTTTGAGTATGATTTTTTATGGACAAGAGATTGGTTAACTTAGTAAAATAATAATGAAATATTATTTCGGATTCATATTATCCTTACTTCGGGCAACTTTCTAAAAATAAAAACTTTGTGGTAAATGAAGCGTAACTCATTTATAAATGTTGTACCTTTGTGGGTGCGTCGAAATGAATATTTTGCGTCGCACTTGGAGATTCATGGCATATAATTATATAAGGTGATTAGTTATATAATATATATATTATTATAATTTATATATATATTTCTTAGATATATTTTTATATAATTTATATTATTATATATATATATATATATATATTGCGAGAATGCAAGAAACTCTTTAAAAATCAAGAAAAATACATGCACCGCCGTCAATAAATCGTACGAATCCACCAATGTTATTCTGCTTTCATTTCATCAACTAAGAAAACACACACTAGCTCATCCCCACCCCTCTTCCACCGTCGGCACCACCACACCACCGCCACCACTCGCCCAAAAAATCGCATGCATTACGATCCGTTTATATTTTCTTAATCCTTAAGAAAAACTAAACAAAATCCACCAAGAAAATCAAACATGCAATGGGTATTTTTGGAGTTTTAATTCGGGTTTGTTTTGACGATTTTCGGTTGAAGAGTGGTAATAAAAATGGTAGATAATCATTATTAGAAGCTTGGTTTTGTTGGAAAAAGTTTGGTTTTAGTTGTTGGGTTTGCGTCCGAACTCGGTCAAAATGGGGTAAAGCCGAAAACATTTCGTGACTGGTTGTAAGTATTTTAATTACGTTGTCGTAATGTTATTCTTAATTTTGTATTGCGTTTTGATTATTGCATGTGATGGAATCCGAGAATCTTGCGTTAGACTAGATTATAAATGATATTGGATGATAAAAATAAGCTAGTTGATAGCATTTCGAGGTTGTCGGAAGCAAAAAAATATGATTTTGATAGGTTTCGAAAAGTATAAATTCGAGCAGAAAGTTTGGCTCGGATTTCGAGGGTTGAGAAATTTTAAAAACTGATTTTTGATTTAAAAGTATGATAGAGTTCATCCTAATGAACGTTTTGATAGGTGGATCGTTCCGTAACTCCTAATAACGAAGATTTTATGGCCGAATAAATTGACAGCTATTGTAGTATATACTTGTTGTCCAGTTTTTTGAATGGCTATTTCGAGCACTTTCGAGTCCGTTTTAGCCTTCCGGCGAAACACGAAAGTTGTCCGGAATGCCGTTTCGCTTTTGACATGTAAATTTCAAAATTTAACGATTTGAAACGAAGAAGTTAGACCAAGCCGAGGGTTAGAAAATAAAGTATATATTAAAAACTGGGCAGAAACTTGCAGGCGTATTTTCGTCATTTTCCTTCGACTTTCGGGTCTCGGATAAAACTAAAAAGTTGTCTGAAATGTCGTTTTACATCAAATTACTTTAGAGTAGGGGTGAGCATGGTTCGGTTTGGTTCGGTTTTTGTATAAAACCGAAACCGAACCAAAAAATTTCGGTTTTTGATCTTTAGAAACCATTCGGTTTCGGTTTTGTGTCAGTTTGGTTTTTCGGTTGTCGGTTTATTTTCGGTTTGGTTTTTTGGCTTTTTGGTTTTTCGGTTTCTATACGACTTATCGAGCTTTGCTTTTGCAAAGTCGATTTGGAATATACCATAAACCAACACCTTCAAAGCTTTAAAGAAATAATCCAAATAAGAAAAATCAAAGACACAACAATGATAATAAGAAACAAATGACCATATAAAACCCTTAAAAATTATTTATGTGTTATAAAGAAACACAATAAAAACGATAAAAACCTAATAAACATAAAAAAAACTCATAGAAGAGACTTATTATGTGTCATAAATGGCATGTACAAGAAGTAAATGAAACAAAGAGTAGTTACTCGACATGATATAGTTAATCTAGCGGAGCATATTCATCGTCCCTTAGCTTCGATCAAAATTTATTTTTGTTCCCATGTTTATAAAGATCTGTTCGGTTTATATCGGTTTTATTTTAAAGCTAAAACCAAACCGAACCAAAAACTTCGGTTTTTCCAAAATCCGAAAACCGAACCATCGGTTTTTCAATCGGTTTCGGTTTTTTAGGTTTCGGTTCTTCGGGTTTTTTCGGTTTAGGTTCGGTTTTTTGGTTTCATGCACACTCCTACTTTAGAGTCCGAGTCGTGAAAATGTGATTTAGCGGGTCGTTTTGGACGGGTCAGATTTAAGGAAAATATATTTGATAAAAGTCAAATAAAGTCAAACGTAGACTTAACGCGCCATTTAAGTTGTCGAAAGACGATATGGGTTAGTCAAAATAGTAACGACTATTATTCTATTGATAATGGTATTTTCGGAACAACGATTGCATTTAAATATGGCGTTTCTTAAAATAGAAACTTCTATAATTAAGTATAAGTATACAAGGAAAGTATCGTCGAGGGTGTCATATGACGACAAGACTCTAATAGATGGATACAAATGGAAAAATAAAATCTTCTATGGACTAACATGACCAAATGGTCGAACTTACTAAAAGTGGTAACTTTCTAAAAATAGTAACTTCCTAAAAATAAAAAGTTTCCGAAAATAGAAAGTTTTCAATAAAGTGATACGACATATATTTGAAAGAAAGATTGTAACTAAAGTATACTAAAAGTTAAGATCTAGGACGCGCAAGTGGATTTCTCAACGCATGTGTAATTTATACGATTTTTATCGTTGCGATGTACGCATCGTTCGATCATACTTTATTATGTAGTAACCGAGCGACATAATTATAGGTCGCGGTCGAGTTCATTGACGAGACGCTTCGTGATTGATATTTTATTGATCGTGGTCTTCGATCAAGGTGAGTTCATAGCCTCGTTTTTGAACCATTTTTGAATGTTTTATAAACCCGCGAGGGGAATACATGCTTGTTTTGAAAAGTGAACACAAGTTGTTTTTATACGCACTTGTTGTTATTGTTTTGAAAAGTAGAACACAAGTAGTTTTATACGTACTTGTTGTTGCTTGGTTTATAAATTAAACATAAGCAGTTTTATACGTGTTTGATGTTGTTTGTTTGTGAAAATGGAACGCAAGTGTTTTTTATATGATAATATAATTTCATTGCCATGAGTAAATGCCTTTTGCTGTGTGACCGTTAATTACCGAGGAGGTAAACGTTGAATGCATTAAATAAATCTATTGGGTTTGACAACCCTGTCCGGGGTCTGAATCCGATGGTGAACACCCTATAACGGACATTTTGTATTGACACTAGGGGTGGTGGCATACTTTACGATCAGTATTTTATCCTAAATGATAAATGTGTTAAGGTTCGGCACACGGGCTCATGAAAGTTGGAAATGTGGTATGGCTTGCCTAGCTAGCAAGTCATACATGTTTTTGCGGAACCAACTATATGTTCTAATCGTTACTTGAAAACTCTATGAATTCACTCAACGTTTTGTTGACGTTTTTAAGCATGTATCTCAGGTTTAGGTGCTTGTGATGGCTTGGATGGGATGGAACGCGGATATCAAGGATTGGAACTCGGTAAAATTTTATACATTTGATAAAGGAAATTTTAAGAAAACAAGTCGTGATGTGACTCACTAGAAATATATTTTCTAAACTGGTTTGGGACCTTGTAACTCTGATCCTTTTTAAATAAATCGAATGTGATTTTGTTTATAAACGTCTCTTTTGAAGTCGTTTACGGTGACTCGTGTGCATGTATTATGAAGTAGCTCCCCAAAGTGGTTATTCCGCTGCATTGTAAATTTGAGGGTGTTAAAGATTTCGATAGTTAAAGTCCTTTGGAACTCAAAGCAAGGTCCTGAGGATTACATGAAAGCTAAGCATCCACTAGGGTTGTGCAGGAAACCAAAAAAACGAACCTAAATAAAAAAACCAAAGAACAGAAAACTAAAAAACCAAAATCGATTGACGAATCAATGGTTCGGTTTTTGGAATTTAAAAAAACTAAAGTTTTTGGTTTGGTTTGGTTTTAGCATTAAAAAACCAATATAAACCGAACCGATCTTTATAAACATGGGAACAAAAATAAGTTTTGATCGAAGCTAAGGGACGATGAATATGCTCACTAGATTAACTATATCATGTCGAGTAACTACTCTTTATTTTATATGCTTCTTAAACATGTCATTTATGACACAAAATAAATTCTCTTCTAGGAGTTTAATTTATTTATTAGGTTTTTATCGTTGTTATTGTGTTGCTTTATAACACATAAATAATTTTTTTATGATTTTATGATCATAGATTTCTGACTGCCATTGTTGTGTTTTTTGTTTTTCTTGTTTGGATTGTTTCTTTAAAGCTTTGAAGGTGTTGGTTTATGGTATATTTCAAATCGACTTTGTAAAAGAAAAGCTCGATAAATCGTATAGAAATCAAAAAAACCGAAAATAATCTGACAACTGAAAAACCAAACCGACACAAAACCGAAACCGAATGGTTTCTAAAAATCAAAAACCGAATTTTTTTTGTTCAGTTTCGGTTTTATACAAAAATGAACCAAACCGAACCATGCTCACCCCTGGTATCCACACTTGTTCGTTGAGCAATTTATCCATGGAAGTACTAGTTGAAGTTGGGTACATAGGTTTACTGGCAAACCTTAATGCACCCTTAAATGTTCTTATTTGTTTTGGTTAAAGTTATATTTAGAATAAACCCAAAGTCGAGCCAATTCTTCAAAAACGTTGAGCTTTGTAACAACTCATAATTTAATTTCAAGACAGTTCTTGTTTGATGAGTTGCGAGATTAGGTTATGAATCAAGTTGTTACGCAACTTAAGGTTTTTGACGGGTTTCCTCGAGGACAGGCGAGGTTCATGTAATTTGGATGCTTCACTTCGCTTATAGCTGTTATGCTGCTATTTGTACCCTTGTGTGGGTAAGCAAAATTATTAGCAGTAGAATAAGTTAAATTTCAGGATGAAATTTCCCAAAGTGGGGGATACTGTAACACCCGTGATCAAACCAGGTTAGTTAAACCAATAGTGTTAGCCTAAATAGGTGTTATATGATTTGAGTTGGGGTACAAGATTCAATTAGTGTATTTGATATTATGTGATAAGGTATATGTGTTGCAATTAATGTGTGAGGAGTTTTAATTTAGATATTTGATCATTTCATTTCTTTAGAAATGATGATTTTGAGGTAGTCATTTGCTAGTCATTTCGTTGTTCGTAGCATTCGAAAATAATTTATGGAAGCAAGCATTATTAGTTTCGATTCAATATTTTTAATGGATTTGGATTCTATGATTTAATTATATAGTGGGTAATAAGAATATTTGAGGAAAACTATATGTAAAATAAATATTTTCTAGTTTAAAATTATGTGTAAATAATTTAACGGTTTTTAAGTAAATATGTAATTTAGTAAAAATATAAAATAAATGTATAAAATATATGTGCCAAAAATAAAAGAAAAAAAACATAATATATATATATGTATATATATTTATATATATATGCATATGTATACATATGCAAATGTATACATATACATATGTATGTATATATATATGTATGTATATATATATGTATATATATATATGTGTATATATATGTATGTATGTATATATATATATATATATCTAGAGTTATGATCAAATAAGAAGTTTTCTTAAAATAAGAAGTAACTATAACCGCATATCCGAGATGCACCGACTTAAATTAGATG
>BQNB010126588.1:1901-19579 GCA_026074375.1 Tanacetum coccineum | reverse complement strand
TGAACACCCTAACAACAAAGTGAAAAGCTATGAATAAAACAGTCTAAAAAATAGAATAATGGATTACAATACATTGTACAAACTAACTGAATATAGCATCTTGAATATAATACCAGCTAAACTAAATTGCATCTTATAAGTAATGACACTGGCAAAAACTAAATAAGCCTCACTTTTAAAATTGTTTATATTGATCAAATTATATATGGTATCAACATGTTAATCTTTTGGATCCGAATGGTATGGCCAAAAACCCAAGAACTAATAGCATATTACGATAAAAACATCAGATAAAAGAATAACGAATAACAAACAAATGTTCGAGAGTGAGAGTTTAGATTATGGCATATGAGTTTGTACCTGTTCCACATCCAATAATTCAGCAATGTTTTATATAGGATGCCTGTTGACAAAATTTTCCTTTGTAGAGTTTTTGGAAGCAGTAGATATTTTCGTGGAAGTGTTTTCCGATTGCTCAGATGGTTGCTTAGCAAACAACCTAACACAGGAAACAAACTAAATTTAAAAATTATGTTTGCATTGCAGAATACATCCAAAAATTAGACATTTTCTATGAACTTACCTTTGTCTAAACTCTTCAACCTCTTTGTATTCATCTTCAGATATAGCTTTGTTGCCATCAAAAAGATACAATTTAGTTCCCCAGTACCCATTTTGTATACACATCTTGCTTATGATAAAAACGGATGCAATTTCAAATGAGTCAAATCAAATGAACACGTATAATAAGTTAGACACCAACATTACTATCGTTAAATTTAATTCATAGAATTTACCATCCCAAAACTTTATCATCGCAAATTGCAGTACCAAAACAATCTTGCCGTGGTCATCGCAGGAATTCAAAAAGTCATTAAACTGCTGGGCATAATCGCCCCACAACGTGCATTTAATCTCATTGTCCCTACAAATAACACGACAAATCAATTTATCAGCATAATATATTTTGTTGGAATTGTATTTGGATACAAATATAAATTGTAATTGGGTTAATACTTACTCATCATCAATGAGTGTGACTAATTTTTTTTCCTGCTTTTCCATTTTTATCATAATTGTCAAGATCCTCACACGCAATAACTTGACCAACAACATCTGCATATGACATAAAAAGTACAAAACTGGTTATTATCTTCTAATTATTGTGTTGCTATTAAAATATTGTATATTGCATTTAGAAAAAAATATCAAACGTTCTTACCAAATTGACCGTCCTCTTCTTTCTCTAAATCAGTTATCAATTTGAAAGGTCTCCAGACAAAACCATGTACCGATCCATTAAAATCAGTACATGAATCAACTTCTGTATTTGATAAGAAGCTAAGACGCATTGCATTATAGACCATACGAAACTTCAGTTTGATCTCACCCCGAGAATATCTCTTAATTGTAAGCGCATTACCTTCTTTCAAATGATGCTTAAATCGATTGAGCTTATCCATTCGCACAGTTGCCTGCATCTTGGTATTCTAGTCAAAATAAAAACATTGTTAATGTTATGTAAAGACAGAATCAGTAGGATAAACTTTAAATGTAATATTAAAAAACTTACATGCTCATCCATGACTATCATCTCCATGTTCTTGACTTGTTGATTATTGTACAACGGTTGAAGCCAAGCACGAAGAATACGCACACGCAGCTTAATGTTGTCCTTACAGGTGACAAATCACTGATATAACCAGAAATGAAGGTAGCCATAGGTTTGTTAGACAATAGAAAATGATTTGTGGAAGATGATTCTGTACAATTTCAACTCTTGCAAAGCAATTATAGTATAATAGTTCTCAAAGTTTCCAAAATTACAGAAAAATTAAGGATTTGATTGATTTGATTTGTTTAATACCAAACCATGTAAACACAATCGAATATCAAAGTTCCCTAATTTTTTGGTTTTTCTAAAACTAATTTATTTAGGGTTTTTATATATCAAATCGCAATACTATCAAATCAAAAACTAATTTTTTTGGGTTTTAATATATCAAATCGCAATACATAAATTATTTTAAAATTAATCAGTTCTATTATATCAAATCGCAATACACTATGCTAACACTAACAATCATATAATTAAACTGATTGTAACAAAATCGATTAAAAAATTAGAAAGAAATTACCTTTATTCTTTCTCATTTGAATAGTTGACTGAGTATTCTTCTATTATCCCTTCTTTGTTTAAACGTGTGTGATTGATTTGATTGTAATAATTCCTAAAATTAGTGATACCATTAAATGTGACAGATCAGTTTTTTAAAGAGTTTTGTGCGTGAAAGTTGTGTATCATAGAAGAATTTGTGTAGTTATTCAAAATAGTCAAATATATTCCTTTTTAATAATACTTTTTCAATCGGTTTCCTTGTTTAATTTAATAATACTGTTTCATTGCATTTAATTTAATAATATTGTTTCAATGCATTATGAATATGAAGATGTATGTTGTACTTTCCAAATATGAGACTTAATGAGAGCGCGACACATAGGATTCATTAAATGCAACGTGCTTAAAATGCTTGTAAAAATCTTGTTTTATTATATAAAATAGATTGTATGTTTTTTAAGAATATCTAATGTTTATATGTTTGATTATGTTATTTTTTACTTTGCTTCGTATAAATTAATATAAACTCACTTCAATTTCTTACTATATATTATATATTTTAGTATTATTTTTTATATATATATATATTATATATATATATATATATATATATATATATTATATATTTGGGAAGGAAGTAATGAGATCACGTAAACCACTTTTGCAATTGATATCTTCATAAATTACTTCCAAATAACAATACCACATCTTTTCGTATATAAAAACAAAGATAATATCTTTGCTTATACAATACCGTCATTGTTTTCTTATTATCATTAAAAATTGATTGTTAAGCTTTTACCCATTCTTATATAACACATGCACGCACTTGTCTCTTTTTTTCTTTTACGCGATGAGTAATGTGCGACTGTGCGTTGTTATATTTTTTGATGCAATGTTTCCCTTTCAGTTACACTAAATGTTTTTATATGTTGTTTGACACATGTTAAGAATTTATCGCATGTTACGAGTGTTTGCAATTTCATTTTGATATTTTTACGTTCTATTTTGAACGTCACACAAAACACTTACCACAATATCGCATATCGTTAATTATCTGCCGCTAGGAATTTCCGCCGCTATGCGCGGGTACTCGCCTAGTCGAGTATAAAAGAAAGTGATTTCAAATTCTCGTGTTAGTAGGTAGGACAAAGAGGTAGGGGTGAGTAGGGGTGTTAATCGGGTCGGGTTGGTCGGGTTCGGGTCCAAATCGGGTCTAAACTAAAAATATTATACTCGAACCTGACCCTATTTGAGATCGGGTTAATCGGGTTGGGTCCAATTCAGGTCGGGTGAAGTCGGGTTCGGGTTTGTACGGTTTACAAAATCACATAATTCATTTTTTAATTATAGGTTGCTTCATGTAATGTAAGACAATAGATGTATAAGAACTAGCTAGAAGTTACATTTACATATTGTTAGTGACGTTAAACAATAAGATGTCATTGCAATCCTAAAAATCATTGCTCTCAAGCTCTGATTACTTACCGGTTACGCAAAGCAAGAATTTGTTCACTCTATGAATACAAATAGTCAAGAATGTTTAGTATCATCTCAATGTGTAATACAATATAACTATAACATCTCATTAACATGATGCATCAGTAGTTATTGACCACAAGGGCCAAGGCATATACCATGTAACAAATTTGCATCCGTAGGAAAATTACAACTTACCATAACTTTCATCGGTAAGCAAACTATAACATTGCATCTGTAGGCAAAGTTGCCATGATTAGAATAGAACATAAAAAAACTACATACTTGTGCTTACAAATGGACCTTTTACTTCTACTTTCAAATAAAGATTAACATCGGTAGGTAAAGTTTACTTTGTTACATGAACCATTATACTTATGCTTAAATAAAGTTTATCATAAAACCCCAAACCCGAATAAGCAAAGTATTTTGAACCTGATACCCGACCCTATTTCGTATTCGGGTTACTCGGGTTGACCCGATTGACCCGAGTTAGATTTTTAACTCGAGTAACCCGACCCGATTATCCTTATTCGGGTTCAGGTCGGGTCGGGTTTTATGACACCCCTATGAGTGAGCATAATCGACCGGGGATCGGATTGAATCGTGAAACCGACTCGAATCGGACTCAACTTATTTTGGTTTGATCCTTCGTCCACACTTTACTTCATGTTCAGTCCTCGGTCTGGTCCGATCTTCGGTCCGGTTCTCTGTTCGTGGTTTTGGGCTAAATCGGTCTCAGTCCGGTCCGGTTCTTTTGGTCCGGTCCAGATTTGACCCGATGCTCACCCCCTCCAAAGAGGCGTATCCAGAACTTATAGTTATCACGTAAAAATATGAATAGATTACAAAATTACCATATTTATTTAAAAAAATTATGATTTTTGATAGAATTTACATTATGTGAAAAAAAATTATGAGGTTTGAGTGAACCCCTTGTTGGTGTAAAATAATGACTAAGATTTTCTTTGTATTTTGATGATAAAAATATATATTACGAGACACTTGAAATCATTATAGAATGCTTGAAAAAAGGAACATGCCTTATATGTGCGTTAGAAGAGAATCAAGTGAAGAAACAAAGCCAAAAGAATAAATCAAGTTTATATGATGACGTTAGAGGATGCTTTAGTATTTTGGCCATAACTCCTTCATCCGGACTCCGTTGGACTTGATTCAACTGGCCACAGAAAGAGAAAAAAAGATCTACAACTTGAGCAAAGATTCAACTTAAGCGCGTGGGCAGCGCGCCACTCACGGCTTCCATTTCTTTAGAAGTTGTTTTGTCGGCTTTCCTCTTACCCAACACATGTGAAAACTTTAATAAAGGTATGTACATGATATTTGAGCATTTGGGAACGCTCCAAATGAGGCTTAGACTTAGAGAGGAGCAAAAACGAATCCTCTCGTTTTTCTATAAAACGCCAACTCAAATCTTTTATCAAACGCCTCTAGCCAAGGCCGAAACTTCTTTCTAAACCTAGTATGATCATACGTTTAACACACCAACAAGCAAAAGTAATCATTTGACCTTAATCCGGATTTACGGTGATCTTAATCATATAACGGGCATTACTCCCTTATTGGTCAAACCAAGTCAAAGGCCACTTTGCGTAAATGCATCCTTTTCCGTTACGGGATATGCTTTACTTATGATGCAAAGCACTTATCATGTTTGAATCAAAACGATTAATGATCAAATCCATTGTTGCTCGGATTTACAATTGATCCTAATCATGTTACGGGTTTGACTCCCTTATTGGTCAAACTAAGTCAATGATCACTTTGCGTAAATGCATCATTTCCCGTTATAGGATATGCTTTACTTACGATGCAAAGCACTTAGCTTGTTTTCATCAAGACGATTAGTGATCAAATCCGTTGTTTATTATCATGGATTAAATTCTAAATGACTAATTGAGTTTGTGGTGTTTGGAAGTTAATTATACTTTGACTTTTCTCACCTCCTTACCTATACAAATGTTTTACAAACTTACATGTATTCCTCATATGTACAAGTCCTCACTTCTTCTACACAATACTTCTGCTCATTCTATCTAATCACTTGTTTACCCTTCTTACCCAACAAGTGATTTCATCTCTTCAACACACACTCTAATCATCTTCTTCCTAAACCATCTCATAATCACATATGCCTACTCTTTTCTCTCTTATTGGCAATGTGATTATATACCCAAATCAATCTTTTGATTTTTCCTAAACATCATCATCCTCCTGCTTATCTTCCTAAACACTCTACAAGCCTAAACACCCTTCTTCACATAAACCTTCTCCAAATAAACCTCAACAATGCCAACTCATATTCCCATACACAATGTACTTCTCTTGTACTTGTTGTACCTCAATGTCTCCTACATTTCCAACCAATATCTTCTATACATCTTTTCAAAACATTCTCCACCACATATCTACTATTCATCCTCTTCTCCATACAATTCAAATTACACACACACTTCTTCATCTCAACCTTTGATCAAGGCATGTCACAATCCAAGTTCACACATTTTTTCTATTCTCAACCCTTGGATTGCTTTTTCAAACTAACATAACAAACACAATAAACACACTCACTGCTCTACCCTTGATCAAGCCACCTCATCAATCCAAACTCCCTCATTATATTCTTAACCATTGGATTGATGCTTCATCTTAAACAAACACAACTCCTCTCACAAACATTATATTCTCACTTACATAACAAACACAACCTCCTCTCTACCCTTGATCTTGCCACAAAACCAAATGTACTCCTCTCATCTTAACTCTCCATTTCAAACAAGATCAAGAGGCTCTTATATGTCACATCATGACATATCACACACAACTCATCATCTCTTATCCAACATGTGTGTTATTGAATTTGAAATTTAAATTTCAAATCTTCCCCCCTCTTTCTCACCAAGCAAAGAATATTCTAAGAATATTCCCTTGGTTCCTAACTAGGCCTTTCTATCTTTAGTTGGATCCCAATTAGGCTAGTTATCACTTTGAGGAATACCCAAAATACCCTTTCCGATAAATCTTTTCTCTCTTTTTAATATCGGATAAGCAAAAATGCTTTTAATATTTCACAAACGTTTTTATCAAATGGCTATTTGAGTTGGTTGACCTTGAGCATAAGAGTGATTGAAAGGTCATAGTGTGAAGTACAATTAGGGGTTTTAACAAGTGCGGGTAGTTAAAATGCCAAGTCCCAAAGAATTTATCTTCGGGAATCTGGGCCAGACACGAATTGTTTTTACATAATTTGTGCTCCTTGGCCTATAAATACCCCACTTGGCCTTTGTATTCCTTACCTCTTGCAAACATTCTTTCTTCTCATTTCTCTCCTCTAATCATCTAAGTCTAAACAACAAGTGTTCTTAATCTTCTCATCTATCATCTATTGAAGAACACACATCTTTGCAAGAGAGCCACACGAGTAACTAATCCATACTTGTGTGTTTTATCGAGTGTCTTATTTCTCATACCTTTTATATTAGAATCGATTCTTTAGGTTAGGTTAGGACTTGGTTCACCATCTATCTTTTATTCAATCAATCGAGTTGTAAAGGAAGTCTTGTATCCGTTGGATCAAGCCTAGATCATTGGGGATCTAGTTGGGGTTTGGTAAGCTTTCAAAGGGGAAGGCTTCTAGAGTTATAGGTTAAGTCAAATCACGGGTTCTTAGGGGTGGATTCCGAGGGCAGAATATCATAGGTAGTAACTCTTCTTTGTGAGCACCGATCTTTGTGCATATCAGTGGAGTTAATTATAATACGGTTTATATTCCACCATAAGGATTATACTAGGAATAGTATAGGTGTCGTGGATTCGCAACTGGACATACGGAAGGACTAAACCCCCTTCCCAAACCAGTATATATCGTGGTGTCTATCTCTCTCTCTCACACACACTCTCTATCTCCATCTACTTATTGTTTCTTTGCTAAGTAGATCATTACACCACTTGGCTCTTTCGAGACTTGAAGTTTTATAAACTTTGAAGAAGTCAAGAAACCCGTATTCACCCCCTCCCACCTACGGTTCTACAATTGGTATCAGAGCATATTGCTCAAGTTTTCAAGCGTTAAAACCTTCCCGAGAAGTCAGTTTAAGTTGAAAACTTCTTTTTCAAAAATTTGAAATCCTAACTCTTATTTTTGAAAAAGTTGAGTTAAGATCTATGGCTCAAGAGAACTACGTCGAGGGGTGTTCTATGAAAAGACCACCTTTCCTATAACCAAATGGATTTTGCTTTTGGAAAGCCCGCCTTGAGACTTACGTAAAGTCTAAAGATATTGACTTATGGCAAGTCATCCAAAATGGCGATTTCTACTATGAAGTCGAAGACTCCGAAACCAAGATTATGAAGGAAGCGCCGTATGAACTTCTTGAAGATGATCAAAAGAAGAAGCTTCGCAAGAACAATGAAGCCAAGATGACTCTTTACAATGCCCTACCGAGTAAAGAGTATGAAAGAGTCTTCATGTGTAAAACCGCCAAGGAGGTTTGGCATACTCGCATCATCACTCACCAAGACAATTCTCAAGTCAAGAATTGCAATATTGACCTTCTCACTCAAGAATATGAGAAGTTCTTAATCTCCGATGATGAAACTATTGATTGCGGTTTCACAAGATTCAATGCTATTGTGATTAGTCTCAAACCGTTAGGTCCGGACTATTTTAGCAAGAATCATGTTAGAAAATTTCTTCGTGCTCTTCCATTAAAATGGGGAGCCAAGGTGACGGCCATTGAAGAAGCCAAAGACTTGGCCACTATCCCGCTTGATGAGCTAATCTGCAACCTTAAAGTATATGAAATGGTTTTGGATAATGATGGCGTAGCTTCCAAAACCACCAAGGAAAAGGTCAAGTATTTAGCTCTTAAAGCTAAAGTCATTAGGGAGCAAACTAGTGATGATAGTATGTGTTAAGAGGGAATTGATGAAGACGAAAATGAAGAAGGAGAGTTCAACTCGATAGTGAGAAATCTTTGGAAGTTATTCAAGAAGGGTAATAAGCTTGAAAGGGAAAATCACTATGGTAATAATGGTGATAAGTTTGATAGAGGTCGTGGTCGTAGGAGCAAAGGTGTTGGAAGTTCTATACGAGAACGTAATTGTTATGGTTGCGGTAGCAAGAACCACTTCATTGATGATTGTCCGAAGGCGAAGATGAAAAAGTCATTCGTTGGTGTAGCTTGGAGTGATTGCGAAGATGGCGATCAAATGGAGAAGGACGCAACATATATGTCTCATGGCGATCGGTTCGCAAAACGTAAAACTAAACCCTTCTCAAATTGATAATAATGTTAATGAATTACAAAATAACTATAATGAACTTGTAAAAATAAATTTCAAAATCACTAAATAAACGAGTCATTATTAAAAGAAAAATATGTTTTAGAATAAGAAAGAATAAGATTCATTGACAAAATCAATGAACTCGAACTTGAGGTAAAGAAATTTGATAAAGTCAAAGAGGTGGTTGAACCTTACTTAAGTTGTGAAAAAAATTACACAAGAGGTTGACTATTTGAAATGCAATGTATCTAAACTTCAATTGGAGTCATTGAGTTTTTCAAAATTTAAAAAGAATAGTAGTGTTTTGGATGACATGTTAAGTCATCAAAAATTGTCCCAAGATAAGGAAGGTCTTGGATTTTCAAAAACTAAAAAAACCACTTCTAAGAGTCTAAGCAAACCAATCGTGTTTGTAAAAGGGAGTCAAAACGAAAAATCATGTTTTGACGATTTGTCTAATGTCTATTCTAAACCGGTATTTACTCAAACTCGAGTCAACCATAGACAACTCTTACCAACACCTAATTTGAAACCTTCAACCTCAAACAATCAAAGGCCTCCATTTCAAAATAAACCTAACTTAAACAACCGAACAACCGAAGGTCGTTACCACATCAACATAACTCATTTCAAAGGAGAGACAGCTCCAACCATTGGTCAACATTTTCAAGGTTCGGTCTTGAGAGACTTAACCAATTGCTTTACGACCCAAGGCAAGACCCAAGGATGTTTAACTTGAGATTGTCTTATGTTAACACCAATAAACCCAACAACCATTAGGGACCATGTTTTTGAGTTATGTGTTTGTTAGGTATAAGCTTGAACCGGTCTATTAGAGTGTGGATGGTGGTTAGTCTAAGCTTATGATCGGTAGTTGAAGATTATTTACTTTATTTAAGGAGTATGATAATGTACACAAGTAACCTTTAAGGAAAGGTTATCGGTAGACAAAGCATCAATGGTAGATCTTTATCTCATGATCACAAAACAAAAATCGTCCATTAAAATCAAGCTAAGTTTTCCTTTTATGTTTGTGAATGTTTATATGCTTTATGTTGTAGTTGTCAAAAATGCTATGTGAATTTGATCGATGCTAGGTAGCTTATTTTTGCCATAACTTCAAAAGTTAGGTGAACTTAGAAGCTTAAAGACAATTAACTTAAAGTTAGACTAAAAATGCATATAGGTTTAAATGTAGAACTTGTGTAAACTTAATTGATATGGATGCATGAAAATACTTGTTAGCTTGAGATATTGAACGTAGGAAGGAAAACGAAAGTCATGTGCGCCATGCATAAATAAACTCATCTTAATTCTTAAACTAAGATAAATCGGTTAGATGTTTACAATTTTCACATTAATACAAAATATCATGTGTTGTTTGCTTATTTGCTTGATACGTATATGTAAATGCTAAATGAAAAATCTCTTAGAACATATACAAACTAATGAAATGTACGGTTATGTTGCTAACAAGTAGATGTTTAAAGAATATGTCAAAAATCAACAAGGTGATAACATGAAATTTTCTAACATGTCCACTTTCCATGGTGATTAATTAGTCACATTTAATTTGTTCACATGATTGAGTATCTTTAGGAACAAGATAGGTTTTCAAAACTTGAAAGTTAATAGATACTATGTGATTATGTGCTTACTTGTCATAGTTATTAAATGATGATAGGTGAAATATGTTTTTATGAGAAATATGTTTTGATGCTATTTACTTATATGCCTACTTGCCATGATGCTAGTTTGGTTCATACTTATTGATAACATGCTAATTGTTTGGATGTCTATTAAGGATAGTAAATCATGAGCTTAAAACTCCAAGATATTATCGTTAATATGATTAAAGGTGCTCAATTGCTTAATTTGAATTCACACCTTACCTACTTATGGTCGTTTGTTAGACACGCATCTTCAAATGTTAGGAAAAATGATTTTTAAAATGAGGACAATGAAGGAAATGTGTATGGTGCACATCTTCATATTTTTCTAAATTTAGAGTGATATAGGCATTTTAGATTGTGCTCGCTTTGAATGCTATTAAGTTCTTAAAACTTGATTTATGCGCTTAGGGGTTACATGAAAGGCATGGAAAAGTTATGTTGTAGTTTGTGAGGTCACCATATAGGTATTAACTTTGATAGGTTGTATTAATCTAGTGGGAGAGCAATATACGGTGTCAATTACTCACTTAGGGATCCCTTCATGCCATAACTTGTCATTATATAGCAACTTATGCTTAGGACTTTCGTATGATTGGCATAATTAAGTATTGAGTGTGCTTGATTAATTTATATATACGTATTATGCCTACTCATCCTTGGATGTAATTAGGATTTAGTTACAAATAAAAATTTACAACCTAGATTTTTGAAAATCCTTCTCACCTTAGGATTATATGAGTCAAAAATTATACTCACATTGTTGGTGAAAGTATTGCACAAAACGTCTAAACATAATGCACTCAAAGTTGCATTCATATCCAAGTAGGATTTTGAGTAGATGTCACAAATTAAGTCTAGGCACGCATGCACTTAAAAGTAATTAGATATCTATCCCTTCTTGCCTTGAACACATAGGTCTTGCCTTACACAGGTCCCATGATCGAAACCTGGCTCAAATTTGAATATATATTATGCTTACTTGAGTATGTGACATATTGATGCATGATTGATAAATCTGTCTTATGAATAACTATGTGATGATGATTATGCATGTGATTGCTTGATTTTATCAACATTTGAAGATGTATAATATGATGCTACGCTTAGACTAACCCATGTATTCAAATCTCCAAATGGTAAACTAGCCCATTTTGTAATTGAACATGTGTATATGCTTGTTGCTTGTGTTGTTTTGTGTTTGCTTGTTGGTAGTTGTAGCCAATAACACCTTGAAGGTAATGCTCTTGACCCATGCATCCCTGCCTTGGAACAAGGGGGAGCAACGATCTAGGGGGAGCATGTACAATGGTATCCATTCTCTATTCTACAAAGATATCAACCTTCAAATGAAAGACCAAGATCTCGCCTTTTTGATTTGACAAACGAGGGAGAAGGAAAGCAAATAGCTAGAGCTTACGGGTGAGAAGATAAGCTAGCTACTCAAGCTCAAGACAAGGAAGCTCACGATCCATGCCTCATCAAAGGGTGCTCGCCTTTCATGCTTCGGAGTAATTTCATTTACTTTCAAATATATAATTGTCATCATCAAAAAGGGGGAGATTGTTGGTGCAAAATAATGACTAAGATCTCCTTTGTATTTTGATGATGAAAATATATATTAGAAGACACTTAAAATCATTATAGAAAGCTTGAAAGAGAGGAACATGCCTTATATGTACGTTAGAATAGAATCAAGTTAAGAAACAAAGCCAAAAGAATAAATCAAGTTTATATAATGATGTTAGAGGATGCTTTAGTATTTTGGCCATAACTCCTTCATCCGTACTCCGTTAGACTTGATTCAACTGGCCAAGGAAAGAGAAAAAGAAGATCTACAACTTGAGAAAAGAATTAACTTATGAATCCTGGCACACTGGCGATGCGCTAACGTGTGGGCAGTGCGCCACTCACAGCTTCTATTTCTTTGGAAGTTGTTTTGTCGGCTTTCCTCTTACCCGACACATGTAGAAACTTTAATAAAGGTATGTACATAATATTTAAGCATTTGAGAACACTCCAAATGAGGTTTAGACTTAGAGAGAAGCAAAAATGAATCCTCCTATTTTTCTATAAAACACCAACTCAAATCTTTTATCAAACGCCTTTAGCCAAGGACGAAACTTCTTTCTAAACCTAGTATGATCATACGTTCAACATACCAATAAGCAAAAGTAATAATTAGACCTTAATCCGGATTTACGGTGATCTTAATCATGTTACGGGTTTGACTCCCTTATTAGTCAAACTAAGTTAATGATCACTTTGCGTAAACGCATCTTTTTCCTTTATGGGATATGCTTTAATTACGATGCAAAGCACTTAGCTTGTTTGCATAAAGATGATTAGTGATCAAATCCATTATTGATTATCATGGATTAAAGTCTAAATGACTAATTGAGTTTGTGGTATTTGGAAGTTAATTATACTTTGACTTTTCTCACCTCCTTACCTATACAAATGTTTTACAAACTCACATGTATTCCTCACATGTACAAGTCCTCACTTCTTCTACACAATACTTCTGCTCATTCTATCTAATCACGTGTTTATCCTTCTTACCCAACAAGTGATTTCATATCTTCTACACACACTCTAATCATATTCTTCGTAAAGCATCCCATAATCACATATGCCAACTCTTTTCTCTCTTGTTGGCAATGTAATTATTTACCCAAATCAATCTTTTGATTTTTCCTAAACACCATCATCCTCCTACGTATCTTCTTAAACACTTTACAAGCCTAAACACCCTTCTTCACATAAACCTTCTCCAAATAAACCTCAATAATGCCAACTCATATAGGGATGAACATGGGTCTGGAACCGGAACCGATGGATCCGAGAACCGAAATTTTCAGAAAAGTAGGAACCGAGAACCGAACCAAAAATATTTTTTGGTTCCGGTTCTTTGGGTCTACCCGCAAAGGAACCAATTTTCTGGAAAAAAAACTCATATTACTAACGTTCTTTGCATTGTTATCCTTCAGAGAATATTATTAACATTCTTTGCATTGTTATCCTTTAGGGAATATTACTAATGTTCGTCAGTTTATGTATAACAAGCATAACTGTACGCTTCTAGTTCATATATTTTTATCTCCTTATGTTTGATCTATAGTGTCTATACAGAGATATGCTATCTTGTTCCATTAATATATTGGCATCAATAGATAGTGTCTCTCCCACGTTACACTACTAACTTTAATCCTTATCGAGAAGATGCACTAATGAAATAAGCCAATTAGAAGCACAAGAAAAACATTTTTAAGCATTTCCAACCATTTACGTTAAAAGCAATAACATTTAACAACCAGAGCATAAGTTCAATTAAACTTCAAAATTTGTCTAACAAAATAACTAGAACCGTTTATATTTCCACCGTTTGTTTCTCTTTATCTGTTCCGGTTAGTTTCTCTAATCTCTCTTCCATATCTTTCACAATCTCATAGTCTTTAATTAGATCTTCAACATCATCCCAATTAATTCGTGTTCTCGACTTTCTCACCCAATCTTGGGTGCAAGTCAAAGCTTCCACAATCGGCATTGACAAGCGAGTTCTATAGAGGTTTTTATGATACGTATAACTTAAGTATGGGAAAAATGACATGTTTTTAGAATATTGGGTATTTGGTTTCGAAAACGAGAACCGGTGGAACCGAACCGAACCGACCCAAGAACCAAAAAATGTCAAATTCAAGAACCGGAACCGGAACCTACAGTTCTGGTTCCAGTTCGGTTCTTCTTAGTTTCGGTCCGGTTCTTGGTTCCGGGTCCGGTTCTTGGTTCTTTTGCTCATCCCTACTTTGGTTTACCAAAACTGAATTTGAATCTTAATGATTGATGTTATGTATCCTTTCGTTTGCCACAGTTGCACAATTATAACATCTGAGATCTTAAGAAAACACACATCCATTCATCATCAGTAAACTCAGAACACTCAAGAACAACTCAAAATTTGAGGATGATAAAGGAGTAGGACGAGGAAGAAGATTATTTTAGGTACACCAGATTCTTTAAACATAGTTCACTTTTATATCTTTTAAATAAAACAATTATTACAACTAATTAATATATTAAAAAATTATAATTTGGGGGTTTTTATAGGCAAAGATGGATCAAATATGGAGGTAATTTATTTCTATCTTCGGTTATTGTGTGTGTTACACATGATTATTGAGTTGATCAGAAAGAAATGGAAGTTGTCCTAAATTTTTAACCTTCAGGGTCGTTTCAAATATGATTATCAAAAATCACAGTCCCATAATCGAAACAAAAAATCACACCCACGCCTTTAATTCTCTACTATCCAATCTACATCACCTTCTTTCATTGATGTTCTAAATTAGGGGTTACAAGAAACAGGCTGAGAACAAAAATGGCAGCAAAATAATCCGATCTTCCTCAAAAATCTTCATCTACACAAAAAAGGTTGGGCCGCTTCATTAACAACAAAAAGGTTTGTAAAACCTCATTTCAAACAGCTTCAATCTGGGTGGTGTTAAGCAAAGCAAATAAATATATGTTAGTAAATACCGAAAAGGCTTACTTTGTTCGACTTTGTTGTTGTTACGTGATTAAAATGTTTGTAGGGGTTTTCTAATGTGATTATGATGATTATGAGTTTTATGATCTCTTTGACAAGAACTTATTCAAACCGATGGAACTAAAGTGTAATTATATGTCGTTGTAGGAAAAAGGTGAACACCACTAAAGCATTGGAGCGGAAGAAACGAAACGATGAGAAGGGCCAAATTAAGGCTGAGCCTCAAGCTCGGAAAGCAGCTGAGCAAAACGAGAAGGTGTGTTTCAATTAACTTTTGTTTATTTAATATGCATTCAACATTCTATTAGATTGTCATAGTTTGTAAATCGTTTTGACGGGTAGTTGTTTAAATAAACATGGTAGTGGAATTTGACTTAATATTCAGTCCAATTTTGGAAAGTAACAACTTGGCTGGACTCAATTTGAGTTTGACCTAATCGTGTTAAAAAACCCAATTTTGATAGGTAGGATGTTTCAGATAAGAATATCGTATTGCTTTATCCCATTATGTTTCACAAGAAAAATAAGCACCTTAAAATTGCTTTCTTAAGAAAGAGATTGCCGGTTATTAAAGAAATGGCTAGAATGGATGTGTCGTGTAGTGATAAAACGGACACCTTAACTCTAAAACTTTCAGCGGACAAAACTTTTAATTCAAGTAGCAAAAAAATTAGCACGATTTACAATGTTAGAGCTTGACAGCTTAGTTATATTTGCTTTTAGGTGCAATATGGAATTACAAAAGTGCGCTTTCATTTAATCCAGCTATAAAGAGAATCGCTAAGCTCAAAGAAGCCTATAAGCAAACTAAATAAGCTGATCTAAATGCCCCTTATGGCCCTAGATTTATTTAAGATTTTATGGAATACGGTTTAGGGACATGATGCTTATGTGCTTGATTATTGCTTGATACTAGGTTATTCTTGGTAAGTTTAACATCACTTTGAAGTGTATCAACAATGAATGTTTGGACAATGGTCACGCTATCGTGAAAAAGATAACAACTATAATTACAGGTTTAGTTGAGGACTTGAGGTAATGATCTTACAAATTGGCAAAGCCTAAAACATAAAAGCGAGTTTAATAGCTAAGCATATTATGAATAAACTATTAGGATTATGCGGTATGGGTGTAGATTTGTGCAATACAAACATGGTAATGCAAGTGCATGTCACACCCCCAGACGGGGCCTGGACGAAATACGTGTCCGAGGGTGTGACGTCATCATATTTTGAACACAAGGCACGAGAGAATGACTACTAATGGACGTTTTTAAACATTTGCGAAAGCTTAAGAAAAATGTAGCGGAAGCATAAATTGGTTTTCAAAAGACAACGAGTATGAATGAGAAATAAAATCTTGATAAAGGGTATCATATTGCACGTAGACTCCACATAGTACGTCAAGAAGTCCAAAACTAATCATTTGAGAAAAACATGCTAAAAAACAATCAACATAAAGTTGAGTGAATTCATAGGTTTAAGTAAAACATTTATGAGGATCAAAAACGTTTAGTGAATACATCTTCACTCAAAGTATTATGAAAAGATGTTTAACAATTTGAAATGTTCAAACAAAGTAGTGTGGACCACAAGATTTCAAAACGTATGTGACAATCTTAGCAGTTTACGACTTCACATACAAAACACATGAGATAGTTATAACAAATACAACTTCACATGAAAAGTATTTACTGTTGCACTAAGCTCATGACACCAAAGCTCAATTTAAAAAGAAGCATTTTATATGCCAAATAGTATTCCTCACCCTAAAGGTATCTGACCAAGATCACTTATTGACAATCCGACATGGTATATATCCTTTTGTTCAGACCTCCAAAACTAGTAAGCGCTACTTACCCGGATAGGGAAAATTAGTCCTAATAGATCTATTTATAACACTCACGCTCACTTAACCAGTACGGTAGGTTAAGAAATTAACGGTTCATGATAGCTCGGGCATTAGTGGTCTATTCATAACTTAGGCAACACGTAACAGGGAAAGTAGATCAAGATACTTGTGTCCATAATAAAATCAACCATGTATTTCCAAAAGAAAGGCTTTAAGTATTTGCATCCATAAGTAAAATAAAGTGTGATATCAATCATGTAACCGAGTTTGCAAACGAACATTTATAAAATCATGAAATCATTAGAGTAAACAAGTTTGTAAATGAGCATGTTCTCACCCTAAAATAATAAAGTAAAAATAGTAAAACGAGTAAAACATGGGGCTATGAACTCACCTTGATGTTGCAGAACAATTAGCAGAAATGCAAATAATAAGCATAGCGCAAACGGAAAACGGAACGGCTCGACCAAGAAGATGCAGCTTAACTTAACAGTTATATCCCACTACTTTAGGGTGACGAATTCGGGTTTTCCGGTGGATGAGTACATCAACGCGACACGTTGATAAAGGAATGAGGTTTCAAGTTGTAAGAGCTTGGTGGTTGGTTAAATAAAATAAATCGAAAACCAAACGCCCCCTTAGGCAGCTTACTACAAAAACAAACACCCTATTTGGGTCGTTAAAACGCAAAAACAAACACCCTTAA
>BQNB010126587.1:4245-19579 GCA_026074375.1 Tanacetum coccineum | reverse complement strand
GGGACCAAAGTTGTAAATTTTGAATTAAGTTTAATAATATTTACTTTTCCCTCCTGTTACGTTTTCTTCTTTGTTTTCAAAAAAAATATGCACGAATATGGATTTGATCTTTTGAACCGCTACGGTTATCGTCGGTAAAATCCGAATATACCACGTTGATCGAAAAGATGTCACGATCACGATGGTATGATTCTTAAGTCCCGTAGATTAACGTCAGTCGAAACCGAAAACTTGACTAGTTCGGCTCAACTAGAAAGATACTCGTTCGGTCCAACTCAAAGAATGATTCGTTCGGTCCTTCTCATGATACTCGTTCGGTGATCAAGATTTTTTCACTCGTTCGGCTCTTAAGTTTTCCACTCGTTCGGCTCTTGTGAATTTCACTCGTTCGATGATCAAGTTTTTCACTTCGTTCGGCTCTTGTGAAACTTTAACTCGTTCGGCTCTTAAAAATTTCACTCGTTCGGTTCCTTCTCAAATTAACTAGTTCGATGCACACTAGTTTTTTACTCGTTCGGTTCGCACTAGGCTTAACTAGATCGGTGAACAAAGAGTGAAACTCGTTCGGTGATGAATCTTGGTACTCGATCGGTTGTCAATGGTTCACACTCATTCGGTTGTAACTAATGGGTCACTCGTTCGATTCTTGTTGTTCGACTCGGCAAAAAATCAAACACTTTATGCGCACCTAGTTCTTCCCTTCTTGTCACACTCGTTTGTTTCACGCCGTTACCACGAATAAGCTAGCCACAAGGATGATATAAGCTCAACTAAGATAAGCTTGTATAAGCTTTACAAATTATCCTTAATAAGCTAAAAAAAATGACGTGAGAAAAAAAATTCAGTTTAGCCACAAAAAGGAATGGAGCTTGCATTTTAGAATAAGCCTAAATGTCCGAATAAGCTCAAAAAAATACCACAAATAAGCACAAATAAGCAAAATCTCAATCTCACAAACACAATCAAACACTAAAATAAGCACTAATCCACAATCATTGGCTCTTGATACCACATATTAACCAATAGATCTTGATTGATGATTAGTGTGTGAAGATTAAGGTGTAATTAGTGTGTGTGTTTAGAGAGAGAAAATACCTAACTTGCCTTTTGATTAAATGAAGTTGTTACATCTAACCATGGCATAAATTACTATTTATAGCCCTTGGTTAGCTAGTTGACTAAACTTTCCTTACTTAACATATTTAGTCCATGCACTTTATAATAGTGCTTACAAGTAGAACATTTCTTTATTTCTAACAAGTTTGTTAGTTTTTAAGGGTCAAACAATCTGCTATAATTCCATGTTCACAACTGGCACTTTCTATACCCTGCTCACTTTTTTATTCAAAGTACCAAATGTTCTTAAAACCGAAACTCATATTTTTCAGAGGATTGCAACATATATGCCGAAGTGTCTTGTCTTTAAGCATAACTGCCTTGGAGTTCATGCTCTAATTGACTCAGGCACAGCACCTTCTTCTGGAGAAATCTGTTACTAGAGATTAATTGTTTCTGAGTCTTTTAATATAATCTAAACTTCTCAATTGTTATGATGTCTTATAAATTTTTCATTAAAATGTAATCATAATCTTGTTAAATATCCATTCAAGGTCTGTGAAAGAAATCAATGTTTTGTTGCCCTAAATTATTCATAGTAGCTGAAAAAAATCGTTCTATGATTGCAGGTTCATGTCCGTGAAAGAAAGCATAAACTAAGTGACAATGTCACGGTATACCATCTCTCTTTTTTCCTAAGAAGTTATCTATTTTATATATTCTAACAGTAGATTAAAATTTGACATGGAAGGTCAATATTCTCTGTGTTCATATTTAGTTTGTTAGTTTGGCTGTGAAAGAAATGTTATTGGCATTGACTAGCGAAATTATACATTATGTTATTTGACTGTTAACTGTTCCATAAATATCCATTTTGTTGGCTGAAAATTGTGGATTCCTGGGTTTGTTCAACTTCTTTTTGTCCAGAACTTCAGATGTATAGTGTTCCTCTGTTTTTATAGGAATCTTGTATAAGTTATTGCTTGTATGTTTTATCTCATTGAGTTTCATCCAACTAAGAATGATGTCTGATTGTCTGAATATATGAAGTTTTTCCAAATTAAGCAGTAAATGAACAATTGTTGTCTGTTAAGTGCTGAATGATTGTAAATTACCATTATAAACCCCTGTCTGGGATCTTAATGGTGTCTGCTACGGTTTCAGGAAGCTTTTAAGCGCAACAACTGGTTACCACCTCCATGGGCTACTGCTGCTATGGTGGTCCTTGGATTCAACGAGTTTATGACTCTTTTTGAGGTTCTTCTAATCTTTATGTCAATCTGACCTTAATATTTTCTCATTACATAAAAGCAGCTTTGTTAATATTTAATCTTTGTTTTGCAGGAATCCTTTGTGGCTGCTAGTTATATCTGTGGGTCCTTGAGATGATAAAACATGTAGAACAACGGTAATGTTGAAGTAAGTGAAATATATACCAGAGTGGTTAGTTAGATTTGAACAAAATACGGTGGTGTGTGGGTGTGGTTTAAAGGTAACGGGTTTTTTTTTGGGTAAAGAGGTAACGGTTGTTTGTGTGTGTTGTTTTTATAAATATAACTATTATGACGGCAGTCAAGCAAGCAGTGTGTAATTCATTTATATCTAGTTTTGGGCGGGTGTGCGGGCGACGAGAAAGAAAGAAATACAATATTATGGCTTGCCGGGAGATAATTCTGTTATTTTTTGTGGAAGTTTGATAAGTGGTGGGAGTTTTTGTTATTGTTTCGTATACAAGAGATACTTTTGTTAAAATCAGCAAGTTAGCGTAACAAAATTAATGTATAGTAACAATAATATTATGGCTTGATTTTGGAATTCTGTAGGTTATATATTTTAATGTTGCAGCCAATGTGAATTTTTTATTTTCCTTTGTAAAAAGAGTCGTACCTATAAAGAGATTTAAATGTTGTATGGCTTGAGCTGCACTGATTCTGGTAAATTTGTAATAAATTGTGTGGATCTTCTTGAAAGATTTTTATATTTCGTCTCGTGTTCTCTTAAAGTTTACTACGTGATGGAGCAAAGAATGATATAGATTTTTCTGAGAAACGAAATATGTTAGAAAAAATAAATTGAGATTGGGATGGTCGTGATTAGCAAGTGTTTTCTTCTCTTTTAAAGTTGTTAAGTGTAGGAACATTGCTTTGATATATGATTGATAAAGTAACTTTGGCAAGTAGAAATTAGCTCTGAGGTAACAAAACACAAACAGAAAAGGGATATTAATGCAATCTCTTTAGATCACATGTTTTTGCCTACTTATATGCATACCCCTTTATCATATAATTTGATTTTATTAGTGATGGAGTGTCGCACCGGGTGGGTAATACGATTCTCCAAACAACAGCTGGAGGTTCTTTTCTTGAGTGCGCAATTAGCAAATTTAATAGTTCTATGATCATCTCTTTAGTGTAATATATAAGGAATTACGTTTATAGCGCTGTAATTTTTGGCTCTTTAAACATGGAAGTTAGGGACTGTGTCGGAACTAGTCGTTGTAGGTTGCGAATTTTTTGTTTATTTTATGCTATTGTTTACTCGCTATTGGGGACTTCTCGCATTACTGATTAGTTGATTGCCAAAGTTGAACAATCTTTTAGTTTGGTTGTTTGATTTACGTAGTTCAATTCGTATGCTTTTCTGTTTGCAAGAGTTGTCATTTTCAAAAATTAATACGAAGGCCTTGTTATTATTTTTTTGAGAATGTGGGTCAGATAGTTCAGGAAGGTAGCAAGCTCTCGCGAGAATCTTTGTCATTAATTCTCTAAGTTTCATATTATTTAATTTGTCAGTGAATGATTGTCTTTTGGTAAACTTAACTATGTTTGTTGCCTTATGCAGGAGGGATTTTATTAGAGTGATAATTCTAGGCATTTTTGGAAGTCTTGAGGTTGTTTCCTTGAGGTAAATTCAGGTTTCTCTTGTTGACAATTTTCAGATGTAAAAACGGTTGTCGCGCGAAATGGTTCGGCATCGTTAGTTTAGTTATGCCCGATAGGCAGACTAGATGATCAGGAGTCGTTTGATGGCCCGGTTTGAATTGTTGCTAGAATAATTAATGGGACCCACCGGTTGTTTTTATATTCGCTGGTTTGGCTCTGGGACAAGATTCATGTGGCGACAAGAAATGGTACCTTTGATTTGCCAAACATTGTTGCTTTATCACGAATTGGTGATTTACATATGTGAACGTATATTCTCGATTACTTTCAGCGAAAAATAATACGTATGTCTTTTAGATACTTGGAGCCTCGGTGGTTACACAAAGCTTTTATATTGAGCTTTTGGTTTTTATTGGAGGATATATATTCAGAGTTTGGCATAATAGTTAATATTTCTTATCTAATCCTTATTGTTTTGCAGGTTCTCTGTGGAACAATGTTATTAGTAACTTATTATTTGTGGTGTCCTGCTCCTCGGTGTTTGTTATTTCTCAGCTTGTGGTCTGTTGTACTATCTTGGGATTTATGATTACTGGATTCTACATTTGTTTTCTTCCAGGGTTGTGTATCTGCAAGTATTCTCGGTGTTTGGATTAGGGATGGCTGATTGGTACTTGTGGTACAAGAGTATTCAGGGTGTTTGGTTGAAAAGTTTATGCGAGCTTGCTTTGGTGGTCTGCTATTTATCCTTACTTCGATTAGGGTCATGAAGATGGGAGAATGGCTTTTACTTTGTTACACAGCTATAGTTATATACCTAATATTTGGGAGTTCTAACTTAATTGGTTCAGCCATCATGTAGCTATTAACTGTTGGGTTTTCATTGGAAGGGTTTTCTTGGATAATTATGGGTTAGGATTAGACGGCAATCTGGGTTGGATGAATTCTTGGCTTAATGAGGAATCGGATCCCACTCAAGGAGCGTTCCATCTTTGAGGCCCCTGGTTACGTTGATTTTTTCTAAGGGTGTTTCTGTTACTCCCCTATTTTAATTTCCTTTGTGTTGGGTTGATTGTACTATCTCTGTTATATGGGGGGGTGGTCTGGATTATAGGCTGGTTGTAGAGGAGTACATGAATAAACAAGGCCTATGGGTATTTTTTGGAATCTGTATATGAGTCTTATGTATGCTGATGACGTTACGTTTGCTGAGTTTTCTTTATGTGCCAAGGATTTACAAAATGTTTATAAGTTGGTTCTAGTAGAGGTTTTATACTTATCTATTATTAAAGTGTTGTGGCAAGTACTTTTGGCCTTTTTCAAAGATTTTGTATGTTAATTTACTTTTTCGAGTTCAGTTTTTATATTGGAATTTGCTGAGCTGGTATGTTTATGTTTTATGCTTGGTCATAAATGGGTCATATTTGGTGTTTATTATGCTGCAAATGGTATTCTGGTTGATTATTATTCTTCATGGGTCTGTTATTATATGCTGAACAGAGCTGTTTGTTGGCTCAGTGTATGCATTAAGGTTTTGTTGAATGGCTTAAGAGTTTAAGTGCGATTATTGTTGTTTTGTCTGATCATGGTTTGTTAGCGTTTGTAATATGATTTGTTGCATGGAGGGTTGGTCTTCTAGAGATGATTATTGGTTTTTATATGGTGGTTTGGATAAAGATTTATTTCTATGTGCAGATGTGGAAATTTGTACTTCAGTTAATTGGACTGATGCGATCTTGAGTGTTATACGATTTAGACTTTTCTATTGTGATAATGGGGGGGCTTAGCGTATATTTTCTAGTTTAATATGGTACTATTTGGGTAATGTTGTGGTTACGCAGTAGTGTTAGTAGCTGCACTATTGTTCTTTGTACAGCTAATCGGGTTTTTGGAGCTTGGGAGCTGTTCATGATATGTTACAATTGAACCTTATTACATCTATCCATTGTTGTTGGGGCACCTTTATGTGTTGTGGTCCTCTTTAGTTCTACTGCCTCTCCTAACTCCCCCCAAGACCTTATTATTGTTATTAAATGGTTAATATACGAATATATATTTTTGTTGCTAGTTAGTCTTAGGTTAAGATGAAGTGTTCTACTTTTCACCAAACTGTGTTGTATTTGCATTTCTGCAAGAGCTGACATAAGTTAATAACTCGTTAAATTGTGCATTTTCTACTTGATAAATGACAAATGTTGTTCTTGCATAGTTATAAATGGATACAACAAATTGCTAAAAGTGAAGGAGGTGGGGATATATGGGGAGTCTTTTCCAGGTGGCATAAACTTAAAGGGGATTAAACAATGTGCTCAGAAGCGTTGTTGAAGCAACTTAGATCATATCAAGGATCCGAGTTATTGAAAGATAAAGAGCGGTTTGTAAAGTTTGCTCATGGTATAATGGATACAAGAAGTGTAGAGAAATTAAGGTGGCTGATGCAAGAGGTTGTTTGAAAAATTGGGTTTGTGCTTTCTGGATTGGAAGGCTTGGCATTGATCAGAATAATAAAAAAAATAGCTTATGTATAGCAGTTGAAAACTAGAAACACCATATTCATGCGTGCAAATTATAAGCAAGGATTGAAACATTGCTCTAACTAGCGTATTTTTTATATTAGAAGTGCAAAAATATAAGATATTGATGTTTACTATACGATTATTTAAGTTTTGTAAGAATTATCTTCACATGTGCAAATTATGAGCAAGGATTGAAGATTTTATCTTACTAGTGTATTTTTTATTAGAAGTGCAAAATTATAAGATATTGATATTTTCGCGTGCAAATTATGAGCAAGGATTGAAACATTGCTCTTACTAACGTATTTTTTATACTAGAAGTGCAAAAATATGAGATATTGATGTTTACAAGACGATTATTTAAGTTTTGTAAGAATGTATCTTTACATGTGCAAATTATGAGCAATGATTGAAGATTTTATCTTACAAGTGTATTTTTTATACTCGAAGTGCAAAATTCTAGGATATTGATTTTTAATACACGATTATTAAGGTTTCGTAAAATTAGCTTCACACATGCAAATTATGAGCAAAGATTAGAACATTACTCTAACTAGCGTATTTTTATATTAAAAGTGCAAAATATGAGATAATGATGTTTACTAGATGATTATTTAAGTTTTGTTAGAATTATCTTTACATGTGCAAATTATGAGCAAGGATTGAAGATTGTATCGTACTAGTATATTTTTATACTAGAAGTGCAAAATTATAAGATATTGATATTTTCACGCGTGCAAATTATGAGCAAAGATTGAAGCATTGCTCTTACTATGGTATTTCATAAATTAAAAGTGCAAAAATATAGATATTGATGTTTACTAGACGGTTATTTAAGTTTTGTAAGAATGTATCTTCACATGTGCAAATTATGAGCAATGATTGAAGATTTTATCTTACAAGTGTAATTTTTATACTAGAAGTGCAAAATTACGATAATTAATACACGATTATTTAAGTTCGTAAAATTATCTTCATGCATCCAAATTATGAGCAAAGATTGAGGCATTGCTCTTACTAGGGTATTTTTTATACTAGAAGTGCAAAAATATGAGATATTGATTTTTACTAGACGATTATTTAAGTTTTGTAAAAATGTATCTTCACATATGCAAATTACGAGCATGGATTGAAGATTTTATCTTACAAGTGTATTCTTTATACTAGAAGTGCAAAATTATAAGATATTGATCTTTAATATACTATTATTTGAGTTTCGAGCAAATTATGAGCAAGGATTGAAATATTGCTCTAACTAGCGTATTTTTTATATTAGAAGTGCAAAAATATGAGATATTGATGTTTGACTATTTAAGTTTTGTAAGAATTATCTTCACATGTGCAAATTAGGAGCAAGGATTAAAGATTTTATCTTACTCGTGTATTTTTTATACTAGAAGTGCAAAATTATAAGATATTGATATTTTCACGCGTGCAAGTTATGAGCAAGGATTAAAGCATTGCTCTTACTTGCGTATTTTTTTATACTAGAAGTGAAAAAATATGAGATATTGATATTTACTATACGATTATTTAAGTTTTGTAAAAATTATCTTCACATGTGCAAATTATGAGCAAGGATTGAAGATTTTATCTTATTAGTGTATTTTTTATACTAGAAGTGCAAAATTATAAGATATTGATATTTTCGCGCGTGCAAGAAATGAGCAAAGATTGAAGCACTGATCTTACTAGCGTTTTTTTTATACTAGAAGTGAAAAAATATGAGATATTGATGTTTACAAGACGATTATTTAAGTTTTGTAAGAATGTATGTTCACATGTGCAATTATGAGCAACGCTTGAAGATTTTATCTTACAAGTATATTTTTTTATACTAGAAGTGCAAAATTATAAGATATTGATATTTAATACACGATTATTAAGGTTTCGTAAAATTATCTTCACGCTTGCAAATTATGAGCAAGGATTGAAACATTGCTCAAACTATCGTATTTTTATGTTAAAAATGAAAAAATATAAGATATTGATGTTTACTAGACGATTATTTAAGTTTTGTAAGAATTATCTTCACATATCCAAATTATGAGCAAGGTTTGAAAATTTTATCTTACTAGTGTATTTTTTAAACTAAAAGTGCAAAATTATAAGATATTGATATTTGCACGTATGCGAATTATGAGCAAGGATTGAAGCATTGCTCTTACTAGCGTATTTTTTAAACTAAAAGTGCAAACATATGAGATATTGATGTTTACTAGACGGTTATTTTATTTTTGTAACAATGTATCTTCACATGTGAAAATTATGAGCAATGATTGAAGATTTTATCCTGCAAGTGTCATTTTTATACTAGAAGTGCAAAATTATAAGATATTGCTATTTAATACACGATTATTTAAATTCGTAAAATTATCTTCACGCGTTCAAATTATGAGCAAGGATTGAAACATTGCTCATACTAGCATATTTTTATACTCGAAGTGCAAAAATATGAGACATTTATGTTTACTAGACGATTATTTAAGTTTTGTAAGAATTATCTTCACATGTGCAAATTATAAGCAAGGATTGAAGATTTTATCTTACTAGTGTATTTTTATACTAGAAGTGCAAAATTATAAGATATTGATATTTTTATGCGTGCAAGTTATGAGCAAAGATTGAAGCATTATTCTTACTAGCGTATTATTTATACTAGAAATTTAAAAATATGAGATATTAATGTTTACAAGATGTTTATTTAAGTTCTGTAAGAATGTATCTTCACATGTGCAAATTATGAGCAAGGATTGAATATTTTATCTTACAAGTGTATTTTTATACTAGAAGTTCAAAATTATAAGATATTGATATTTAATAGACAATTATTAAGGTTTCGTAAAATTATCTTCACGCTTGCAGATTATGAGCAAGGATTGAAACATTACTCTAACTAGCGTATTTTTTATGTTAAAATTAGAAAAATATGGGATATTGATGTTTACTAGACGATTATTTAAGTTTTGTAAGAATTATCTTCATATGTACAAATTATGAGCAATGATTGAAGATTTTATCTTAATAGTGTATTTTTTAAACTAGAAGTGCAATATTCATATTTTCACGCATGCAAATTATGAGCAAGGATTGAAGCATTGCTCTTACTAGAGTATTTTTTAAACTAAAAGTGCAAAAATATGAGATATTGTTGTTTACTAGATGGTTATTTAAGTTTTGTAAAAATGTACCTTCACATCTATAAATTATGAGCCTTATATTGATATTTTTTTTAACGGCGGATATTATTAGAAAAGAATAGTGTGCGCTAGAAGTTCAAGCGCTTTAAGCAGTCAGACCAACTAAATAACATTTCTTTCCTCTAGATTTTAACCAAGAAAAAAAACACTGAATGTTATCAAAACTTACCATTTTCTCATGTCTTGAGAATTGAATGTGGTTATTCCTAAAAACACCAAAGCATCAACAGTGTGGCGGCGGAAAATGTCATAAGTCGGTCTTTCTCGACTTTGAGCTTTCACTGAGGTGTACCATATATCCCATTCATCACAGGAAGATAACGTCGGGGTTTTAAGCTCACACCAACCACGAACAAGCCTCCAAATATTGGAAGCTGCACTACAAGAGAAAAAGGCATGGGAATTGGACTCAACATGCTCGGAACATACTGGACATAATATCGAAAATCAATATCCAACCACGAGATGAAAGGTTATAAGCGACGAGGAAGTCTATCAAGAAGCAACGTCCACATGGAATATGTTATCCTTTCGAGGGATAATCTTACACCATCTATGTGCTTAGGAGGGAGATTAGCGATCATTGCAATTATCAATATGTTTTCGAATGAAGATCTTACTAGTGTATTTTTTATATTAAAAGTGCAAAAATATGAGATATTGATATCTAATATATTTAAGTTTTGTAAAAATATTTTCACACGCACAAATTATGACCAAGGATTGAAGATTTGATCTTACTAGTGTATTTTAAATACTAGAAGTGCAAAAATATGATATATTGATATTTAATATAAGGTTATATAAGTTTTGTAAAATTATCTTCATGCGTGCAAATTATAAGCACGGATTGAAATATTGCTCTTACTAGCTTATTTTTTATACTAGAAGTGCAAAATTATAAGATGTTAATGTTCAGTAGACGATTATTTAAATTTTGTAAGAATATCTTCATGCATGCAAATTATGAGCAATGTTTGAAGCTTTGATCTTACTAGCGTATTTTTATACTTTAATTGTAAAATATATGAGGTATTGATGTTTAATAGACGATTATTTAAGTTTTGTAAGAATATCTTCGCGCGTGCAAAATTTGAGCAAGGATTGAAGCTTTGATCTTACTAAAGTATTTTTTATATTAGATGTGCTAAAATATGAGATATTTTTGTTTAATAGATAATTATTTAAGTTTTGTAAGAATATTTTCACTCGTGCAAATTATAAGCAAATATTGAAGCTTTGTTCTTACTAGCGTATTTTTTATATTAGAAGTTCAAAAAATTGAGATACTCATGTTTAATAGACGATTATTTCAGTTTTGTAAGAATATATTCACTCGTGCAAATTATGAGCAAATATTAAAGCTTTGATCTTACTAGCGTATTTTTATACTAGAAGTTCAAAAATAAGAGTTATTCATGTTTAATAGACTATTATCTAAGTTTTTTAAGAATATCTTCACACGTGCAAATTATGAGCGATTATTGATAGTTTGATCTTACTAGCATATTTTTAATATTAGAGGTGCAAAAATATGAGATATTGATATCTAATAGACGATTATTTAAGTTTTGTAAGAATTCACACGTGCAAATTATTAGTAAGGATTGAAGATTTGATCTTACTAGTGTATTTTATATATAACAAGTGCAAAAATATGATACATTGATATTTAATAGAAGACTATTTAAGTTTTGTAAGAATATCTTCACACGTGCAAATTATTAGCGATGATTGAGGTTATGATCTTACTAGCGTATTTTTTTATATTAAAAGTGCAAAAATATGATATATTGATATCTAATATATTTAAGTATTGTAAAAATATCTTCACACGTGCAAATTATGACCAAGGATTGAAGATTTGATCTTACTAGTGTATTTTAAATACTATAAGTGCAAAAATATGATATATTGATATTTAATATAAGGTTATTTAAGTTTTGTAAAATAATCTTCACGCGTGCAAATTATGAGCGAGTATTGAAACATTGCTTTTACTAGGGTACTTTTTATACTAGAAGTGCAAATTTATGAGATGTTAATGTTCAGTGGACGATTATTTAAATTTTGTAAGAATATCTTCATGAATGCAAATTATGAGCAATGTTTGAAGCTTTGATCTTACTAGCGTATTTATATACTATAAGTATAAAATATATGAGGTATTGATGTTTAATAGACGATTATTTAAGTTTTGTAAGAATATCTACGCGCGTACAAATTTTGAGCTAGGATTGAAGCTTTGATCTTACTAGAGTATTTATTATATTAGAAGTGAAAAAATAAGAGATATTTTTGTTTAATAGATAATTATTTAAGTTTTGTAAGATATCTTCACTCGTGCAAATTATAAGCAAATATTGAAGCTTTTATCTTACTAGCGTTTTTGTTATATTAGAAGTTCAAAAAATTAAGATATTCATGTTTAATAAACGATTATTTAAGTTTTGTAAGAATATCTTCACTCGTGCAAATTATGAGCAAATATTAAAGCTTTGATCTTACTAGCGTATTTTTTTATATTAGAAGTGTAAAAATATAAGATATTCATGTTTAATAGACTATTATCTAAGTTTTGTAAGAATATCTTCATACGTGCAAATTATGAGCGATTATTGAGGGTTTAATCTTACTAGCGTATTTTTAATATTAGAAGTGCGAAAATATGAGATATTGATATCTAATATACGATTATTTAAGTTTTGTAAGAGTATCTTCACACGTGCAAATTATGAGTCAGGATTAAAGATTTGATCTTACTAGCGTGTTTTGTATACTAGAATGCAAACATACGATATATTGATATTTAATAGAAGATTACTTAAGTTTTGTAAGAATATCTTCACACGTGCAAATTATGAGCGATGATTGAGGCTTTGATCTTACTTGAGTAATTTTTATATTATAAGTGCAAAAAATATGATATTGATATCTAATATATTTAAGTTTTATAAGAATATCTTTACACGTGCAAATAATGACCAATGATTGAATACTTGATCTTACAAGTGTATTCTGTATAATAGAAGTGCAAATATATGATATATTGATATTTAATAGAAGATCTTTTAAATTTTGTAAAAATATCTTCATGCGTGCAAATTATAAGCAAGGATTGAAACATTGCTCTTACTAGCGTATTTTTTATACTAGAAGTGCAAAATTATGAGATATTCTTGTTCAGTAGATGATTATTTAAATTTTGTAAGAATATCTTCACGCATGCAAATCATGAGTGATGATTGAAGCTTTGATCTTACTAGCGTATTTTTTATATTGGAAGTGCAAAATTAAGAGATATTGATGTTTAATAGACGATTATTTAAGTTTTGTAAGAATATCTTCGCGTGTGAAAATTATGAGGAAGGTTCAAGCTTTGATCTTACTAGGGTATATTTTATACTAGAAGTGCAAAAATAGGAGAGTTGATGTTTAATAGAAGATTATTTAAGTTTTAAGAATATCTTCTCATGTGAAAATTATGAACAAGGATTGAAGCTTTGGTCTTAGTAGCGTACTGATGTTTCACGATATGTGTAAGTTTTGAAATTTATAAACAAGGATTACCGAACTTCTTAGCGACACACACGAGTAAGTGTACTCGTCCGTTAGTAGCTAAAGGTGATATGGTAAGTCGGAGTTCTGCCCAAGGGGGGCGGGGGAACTGATCTCAAGTTGGAATTGATACCGTCTACCTTCACCTACTTTCGACTTTGAGATATAAAGGAAGGGGAAGATGAGGACGTGGGAGAGGAAGAGGATGGTAAGTAGACGATCTAATTTGGTCTTTGATGTTTTGAGAAACATTATCGGAATGTGTAATGAATTATATCCATTTCAACTTTATGTTATTTTCTATCTTCTTTTAGTGTGTGTTTGGTTGATGAGTTTTTTGTGTTTGGTTGATAATTTGAGACTCCTTTTTTAGTTACATTTTGTGGTTGTAATTGAACCCGCTTGTTAATTTGAGATTGGTATTGCCACTATTTTATCAGTTTAATCCAACTACAACACGTTTTAGTAATATTTGGTGTTGGAAAAGCAAATCATGTCTCTCTAGTCATGGGCTTATATATTTTTAGATATTAGCCTATTGCTGCAACCTAGGTACTTGTTCATTGCATCAAAAGTCAAGGTGGAAGAACTTAGTAGAAACAAGTCTCATAATAACTAGATTTTGATCTTCTTTGTGGTAATTGATCTTGTATGCAATGCATATCTCATACACTACCATTTTTTTACTTATGGCACTTTCAACCCATTTTTAGGTTAATGGTTTGATTTGGGTAATAATCTGATTTGGGTAAGAATCGCACAGAGACCTCGTTTTTTAACACAAACAAAGAAGATATAGTCTAAAGGCTCGCTATTAATTAGTTCACTTGTGGATTATAACTAAAAAAGGAGCTTTCTGAGCTTAACTTGACATGTCGATGAAACTATAATGGCTATTTTTTTTAACGGCAAACTAGGCTGTTAGTCCATTTGAGAACATCCTCAAACATAAATTTGTATAAACAAATTTGCTATACTACCCAATTCCATTGAAAACTATAAGCCGCAACTAGATGTGGGTTCCTTCATTGAGATGAAGACGCGTGTTTAGAGGAAGATCATGAGTATAAGTCTTTTAGGTTGTACATTTCGACAGAAAAAAGGCCTACAAAATGAAGGAATCCAAGAGAGTCCACAACTAGAGTTTCAAGGGACCCATATTGGGCAAAATAATAAAATGGACCATACTAAGATTTCCAAAATTTAAGTATGAATGGGCAACTTATTGGCATGTGTATTATGTATATAGGCTACAACATAATGCGAACATAAGCTATAAGAATTGGAGTTGTTGCGAATGGAACAAGTACATAAAAAGGTTTAGACAAGAATGAAGCAGGCATGAAATTTCTGTTTGAATTTCTAATCGCTAGAGAAGAGAAATACCTAGAAGCAAAAGAACATGTTCAGTTTCAAATTACTATTTTCCCTTTTCACCAAAAGCGAGTTTCACTAAGCCTCAACAATATTCACAATCATACCACTTTATTACTAATAGAAAAGAAGAAGCTTTACCTAATATCTAAAATTTTAGTTTAGATTTAAATACATGTAACAGATCTCATCAATGTCCAGACTTCGGATATCTGAACAAGCCAACTCTCCATCTCCATTCATTTTTTTTCACCAACAGCCCATATCTTGCAACTGGTTTATCATCTTCGGCAGTTGCAACAAGTTTTGATCCAAAAGCCGTGTTCTCTAACTTGTCTTTATACATGGAAGAAATTGGCACAAAACTTCCTTTACTTTTGCATAGCCAACCATGGGCCGCCCTTAATGCAACCCCTAATGAAGCAGAATCTGCTCAAAGTTACAAGAAAACCAAAATCATTCAACATTCCTCAAGGGTATGCCCGTCTTTTGACTTTGGTTCACAAAGGTATTAACATGGTCTTTTCACAGTGTAGATTACACCCGAGAATGAAAGCTATAGAGCTCAAAAGACTAAGGTTAGCAGAAGCCCCTCCATTTGTTTCTAATCCGTTTTGGAGGAGATGGCATTCCAAATCCTTCTGCATGATCTCTCATGGAGAGAAACTGTCCTTTGATTAGTGCTCGAGTCTGCATTTATGATTTACAGAAACTTTATAAAGTTGTTGTACATTATTATAATTCTATT
>BQNB010126586.1:0-19579 GCA_026074375.1 Tanacetum coccineum | reverse complement strand
GGTGCTTTCTATAGAGAGCAAAATTAGGCATCATTTACCGTTGTACAAATGTAGTATGTTAATACAACACTTACAATGGTTGCTACGCTTCTCGGATTTAGAGGTCGTTCAGAACCAAATAGGTGCAGGTGCTGGTCGTTGCTGGTTAGAGTATATGCTGGACCTAAGTAAACATAGCTTTCGTTATCAAAAGCGTCTATCAAAGGCGTGTGTATATGCAAGTAAAAGTAAGAACGCCAATAGAAATACATACGTGGGGTGCAAGGTGAATGAACAGTGCTAGTATAAGAATGAGTATACCTATGAGCGAAAACATAACAGTGTACCGTTAATGTTTCGTTACGTATGCAACAGCTCGAAGAAGTTGTTCTTTCCATCTCATAAGGTTGTCATCATCCTAGACATAAACAGTTAAAAAACTAAGTTTAGGTCGTATAATATTGATTGATGATAGGAAAAAATATGGCAAATGTTAGTTACCAGTAGCAAAATTAATATTATCTGAATGCTCTTCGCGTTGTGAAGGGCCCTCGTTATCGTTATAGCTGGCTTCGTAATACGATCTGCTATGTTCATAACTGGGATCTTCACCTGAAATAATAGCATATGCCATCAGATTTAATAATAAAATAAGCAAATGATTTGTTTAAATAAGCAATACCAAACATCAGTTACTTAGGTTTCCAGAAATAATCAAATTAGAAGTTGGAACACAAAATGATTTTAACAAAGACTCTAAAACCATAATAGCTACGTTGCTAGTTCCCACTACCCCCTGGTTACTGCTGCGGGGCGGGTTTTTTTTTACGATGACAAAAATATTAACAAATAACAGAGGCTATAAACATCATTAGTGTAGTCTACAGCTTTGGCTTTTTACAGAATCATAAAAAAAATCTTTAATCTGCCACAAATGTTCCGGATGTGTCGTCATGATGACAAAATTCACTGAAGCATTGATGGTCTAATGCAACAAAGATGAAACAACGTACCTGCAAATCGAAACAAATAATAACAACAAACATTACAGCGACATCCAAATCCAGCATGTTGACACCTTTTGTAACAACCTACAGCAAGCAAAAACTCGTAATTCCAAAGAGTCGCAAAATTAAAAAAAGGAAATCAGACAACATACCTGCAAGACCACTAAAGAGAAGCAAAATCCCCAGAATGTAATCCCTAACTTTTGTGTAACCATATCTCCGGGCAAAAAAAATGCTGACATTTTTTACGTATAATCTGACTACACATATGTCTGGGTATGTTCTGGAAGCGTCGAGTGATAAGTGTGAGTGTGTCAGAAAATAAAAGGCCTTATGGAATTGGGCCTAGGCAGTTAGCGGAAACTTTTTCCATTTCACTTTACAGATTTTACATCTCCATCCTTCAACAAATACGTGATAAAATTGGCTCAGATTAATTGATGTTGTGGCTGTGCTCATGGAGGTTGCTGAGGCGAGCAATTCTCGCTCTCTGTCATCCTTCTACTTTTCACGACAGCACAACATAGTCAAAGGATCATCACAGCCAAGTACAACGTAATCACAACTTATTACCAAATTCAACCGTAACCCGGCTCATCAGAAAGTTGAAAGATTATCAAACATTTAAAAAAATACAAATTCGAACATAGATGCGACACCAAACACCGCCATGGCTGCAACCATAATCCAGTGCGGGCTGCAAGCCAATATACGGGCATTATATATATAATCATTTGAGATGTCGCAAAGTACTGTTCACGTTAACAACTGCTCCTGGCCAGCCCACATTATAAATATATTCATTTACCGTCTAAAACGCAGTCGTTTTAACTGCGGGCTATTTTTTGCCTCAACTGGGCTAATTGCCTTGGCCCAATCCCATGCTGATTTTTTTTTATACTTATAATGAGATACATTCCAGAACCATCTCCTCCATTCTTTACCTCTCAAAATTGCATCCCTTCAAAATTGGCTCAAATTAATTAATGTCGTGCCTGCGCTCGTGGCGGTTGCTGAGGCGAGCAATTCTCGCACTCTGCCATCCTTCCACTTTCCGCGACAACACAACATAGTCAAAGGATCATCACAGCCAAAAAAGGGTTTTAAATTTAAAAACGGGCAATTGCAGCTTATTATCACAGTTTAGAAATATATTCAGCCGCAACCCTGGTCATCAGAAAGTTGATAGATCATCAACATTTAAAAATAGAAATGCGAACATAGGTGCTATACGAAACAGCCACCATGGCTCCGACCACAATCCAAGTGCGGTTGTCCCGCCAAGATACGGGCCTTATAAATATACTCACTTGTGCTCAAAAACACTGCCATTTGACTACGGCCTTTTTCCTCATTCCATCAAGAGTTCGACATCAATTACTTTAAATTCAATAAGTATACATATTTTCAACTCACCTCGCGCCATAAGAGGATGCACCTTTGGCCTCATCAATTCCAAAGATTCCTCTCCTAAGTGTGCGTCCAAATAGGTAAATAAATAGATCCCATATGTGTTAATTTTCTTATGGCTGTGAAGCGGTAAACAAAGTAAAATGTTGTCAGTCCAGGAAACCAAACGAAGATATATGGTAAACACTTGATGAAAACACGCAGATTTATGACAGGGGTGTTTGTTCTGGCTTATATAGCTGCCTATGGCTTATTTGGTTTTGACCCTCTGTTTCAGCAACTCACTTTTTGTGGCTTATTTTGAAACTTTACGGCTTTACACAAATTTATGACATAAAACATACGCTAAATAAGTAGTTATGTCTTAGGAAAATTATATATGTCTAGAACATAAGCTATTCCGGAACCCACACGCACCAACAAATTGCAATTTGTAGCTTATTTCACTTATGTATAAGAAAAGTACCTTGCTTATTTGAAGTAGCTAATTTCACTGACATATAATAAGATAAGCAGGATTGGCATCCCAAACACACTCAAGCTGATTTTCAGAAAAGCAATAAGGAAAACAATCAGATACACCCTAAATAATTTCAAGGTATAAGAAAAGTAAAATGTTAAGTTGAATCTTATAAAAGAACATACCTGGAATTTGAAGCAATAAAACGAAATCCATTTGTAGCTACTTGAAGCTCCGATGTATGAAAAAACTTCAAACCTTACCCATGTCAACAGGAAGATAGGTCGGCCTCATTGGTTCCGCCGGTACATCTCGTAATCAAAGAAAACAATAATACCAGACCTATGATTTTTTTACACAGTATATTCAGAGGTGAAGAATGGAGGAGATGGTTCTGGAGTGAGAGGTGAAAAATGGCGGAGATGGTTCTAGAGTGTGTATCTCATCATAAGTATAAAAAAAAGATCGGGCCTGGGATTGGGCCATTTTCAGCTGGGCTTATGGAATGAGTAATTAACAGTTGTTAAAGTGAATAGTGATTTACATCTCAAATGATAATATATATAACAAGCATGATTACCCGTGCGGTTGATGCGGTCGTTAATTTTTTTCGCGTAGTTGCGGGGCATTACTATTTTTTTTTTTTTTTTTTTTTGTGGTTTTCTTTTTTCGTCCTCATATTTAATAGTTTGTTTTTTTTTCTTATATGGGCTTATGTGTGGGGCTCACGTTTAAAAGTTTATTTTTTTGGCTATACAGGTTTTTTTTAATATAATTTTATGGGAACATGGCGTTTTTTTATTGTATTCTGTGTCTGGGGTTAAATTTTTTCGGTATTCATGTTTATTAGTGAGGGTTAATTTTTGCGTTAAAATTTTATTTTTATTCTTTTCTATTTTTTATTTGTGCGAGTTTATTTTTTCGGTCTCATGTTTAATAGTTTGTTTTTTTATATATGGGCTTATGTGTTGGGCCTCATATCGCGGGCATTTTTTATATTAATAAGTCAATATTTTTGTAATTTTTTTTTTCTATTTTGTGCCGAGCGTTTTTTTTACATTGCCTACCAAAAAAAAAAAAACCAAATGAGTTGGCCCAAATTGGGAGCCCAAAGGGCCGAGCACTGTAGCAAGATCGATCAAATAAAGAGAATCTTTTGAAATCGCCATGACCTCTCCACTTTTGAAATTCAAACAGTTTGACTGGTTTGAATGGATTTGGTTTGAATGTTTAGTCAAAAAAAATTCGATAAGATGTACATGTACTTAGGAGAATAAAACAAAGATCTTGTTAGTTGTTTTTGTCCCATATCCGGCCCTAGTGGGATATTAACACAAGAATTGATTAAATTTTTGTGTTAAGGTTTTAAAAGTGGGTATTGGTTTGAGTCTAGGTAAGTCTAGGTATTTTCGGGGTATGTCCAAATGTATTTTATTGCGAAACGTAGCCCTTTTACGTGACCAATAAAAATAAAATACGCAAAGTACATAATTATCTTCTTAATAATTATTTATTACTTGGTTGATGCAAACCTTAATTTATTTGATGACCGTTTACATTTATTGATTATTTATAGTCTACGCGATTTAGCTCAAAAGTAAAATTAAAAGTAAACGCGTATCGGACTAAAATAAATAGTGACTAATAATAGGAGTCGTAAAATGACCTGAAATTGAGAAATGTTACATGAACAAGTTGTTGCAATAGTGAAGTCTTGTTCTCCGAATGCTCTTGGAGATTTAAATGTGACTCTGAAAGATCTATCGGGTACAGTACCTGGAACAATACACTACAAAGTCCTTGATGTGGGTAGTTATGAAAATGATATTACAGTAGGAGCTGCTATGATACTTGCCAATGTCTCAGTTTTTACTCCTAAACCATCAAAGCATTACCTTAACATTACAAAAAGAAATGTGGTTGAGGTTTTCCGTAAGGATACGGTTTCATTAACTTAACATTATTGTTATTCAATTCCGTAATGTAATTTTCAATTTCGTAATGTAATTTTCAATTCCATAATGTAATTTTCAATTCCGTAATGTAATTTTCAAATTTGAAATCAAACAACTACTATTCCAACGGATACTATTCGAACTATATGTTTTAAAACGTATCTGTGTTGTATTTTTAAATTCCGTCAAGTTCATGTTTTTTATTTCCGTAATTTTTTTCCGTGTATTTTTATTTCCGTATTTTAATTTGTAAAATGTTTAATTATTAATGTGATGTTCTTAAAAAAATAAATTGTTCGGTGTCCTCTGCGGTCACCACTACATGTGTTTGGTCACTGTGTGGTCTAAGAGAGAGAAAGCTGAGTTGGCGCTGACGTGACGGTGTCCTCTCCGGTCACCACTACATTCAATCAATAGTGTTGTGCCGCAATTATATTTTACGAAAAAGTAAAGATGCATGCTTGTTTTATCTCATTATATTGTTGGTGTTTGAAGCATTGCGTATAAGATATATGTATATGTATATGTATACATGGCCATTCTCTATTGGTTGGTGCTGTAAAAAATACTCTCCCAGAAAAGAAGCAAGTTCTGGAATGATGTCTAGGGCCCCGTGGACCATAAACGTTATCATTATCTTAATTCCTTTCACGCATGCATGGTTCTATATTATTATATTCTATGAATTTATTACTGTACTATTTCATGGGCAAAATACATCAAATTATATATCTTTTACCCGTAGCGGGATGATCATACTGACCATATAACGTTAAAGGAAGATATGGTAACTAAAACAAAAACACTCGAACTAATTATCTTCATACTGTACATCTAAAACAAAATTACATTAACTATTATATTCCTAGCTAGTTACCTAATTATACACATAAGTAGCTAGTAGTAATAAACAAACCAATTTTAGTTTGATAATCCATTGAAAGCTAAGGAAAAGCGGACGGTTGTATGATATGTTCAAAGGTTACAAATGGATAAAAAGATATAAATTAAGAGTGGTACGTGGTAGGCGTAATTAATTTGTCAACCAACTAACTGTTGGGTTATAAAATACTGTAACAAATTCCCAGTTGGCAATGAAAAACCAAAATGAAAAAAATTGACTTGGAAAAATATATATATACATATATATATATATATATATGTATAAAAAGTTGACAACCACCCCAATTAAGTTAAATATAAAATAGATCCATTGTTTGCGTGTCATCTTTTAAGTGATCAGTTAATGGCTGTGAGACTTGATATGAGAACCACTGCTGACCATTCAGATAGTGACACGTAAACTGTAGACCCTCTTTAATTTGTGCCCCAAGTCACAAGTTAGACAAACCTTTTAGATATGCCTCTTTGTGTATGATGAAAGACATGACCAAATCCACCTTTTTACTCCAATCCATCTATATATATCCACCCTCCCCCTTGTTTTAAACTCCGCTCCCATCAACCAAAAATATTTATAAAAATAAATGCAATGAGCAATATTCCAACTTCTTTGACAGACTCTTGCTTAACCACCTTCTTACTTGCCATCTCCTCTTCTGATCCTTGGCCTTTTTCTATGTCCTAACATCTCCCTTGATCCATATCTATCTCTTTTAGTATACTTCCTTATATAGTAAGATATATATATATAGCTAGGTTATTTTGATGGGTAGTGGAGATAAGCATTTTTTGAGTTTTCATCTGCATCATCATCATCATCACCATCATCAAAAGCAGCAACAAGAGGAGGAGAACATGAAGAAAGATTATCATCACGTACCCAAAGGATGCATGGCTGTGATGGTTGGACATGAAGGTCAAGAGCAAAAGAGGTTTGTGATACCTGTCATCTATATTTACCATCCTCTTTTCATTGACCTCTTAAAAGAAGCTGAGGAAGAATATGGTTTCGATCATCGTGGACCTATCAATATCCCTTGCGACGTTCAACAGTTTTCCAATGTTGAAGGCTTGATCAAGAAAGATGATTTCTTCTACAACCATCAACATCATCATCATCACCACCATCATCATCATCACCATCACCATATTTGGTGTTTCAAGGCTTGATATCATCATCCATTTATATATGAAGCTTGGTGTTTTTTTAAGAAATTATGTTTGGTTGTTTAACTATCCTTTACTTTTATTACAAGTTATTAGTATTATAATTTGTATTTCTTTTTGTGTTTTTTCATGTATGTAAGTGGGAACAAGGGAGAGATGAAATTCAACTCAAGTGTAAATATGTTTATGTGTTTTGAATATTATAATATAGAAATAGAAATTGTGTTTGTGTTTATGTTTATGGTGATGATATATTACGGAAATAGGGCCAAATATGATTGGATGCATAATTTGTTTTGGAATCGTAATACTAGAAACACATTTCGATGAACTAGGTGCATTTAAGATGAATTTAAAAAAAATCGATTTTTTTTACAAAAAATAACACTCCATCTAAAAAATCCATGAGGTTCTCGGGAACCCTCTGATTTCGTCCCTGTGTACTAGTATTGTATTAATGAGAACACATGAATTGAATTGAAAATGCATATACGGTGGGTGGATTGCTAAAGGAAAAGGGTGTTGTGAAACCAGAAATAGGCAAGACAATAAAATGCAATGATGATATCATAGTCATATATATTGTGGGGTGGTGGATATATATCTCGGAATATCATCATATCATGTCAACAAAGATAACAACTTTTCTAGGAACCAACCTTTTTAAAGTTCAAACATATACCATTCAAAATATCAACTTAATCACCCAATTAAAAATCATAATGTCATATATACCCAGTTTAAGCATCATATTTGTCATATTTATCCAAATCATTATAAAATCAATTAAAAGTAAATTTTGCATCCTTAAATTCCTACGATACCCTCAATAATATCAAAGAAAAAAAATGATGTTTATCCGAAAATTATCAGTGACAACTGCAATCAGATTTGTTACATCACAAACATATTTCTTTTCCTTGATCAAAATTGGTACGTATAAAACAAAAACCATCAATTATGAATCTATGATACAGTACATGCATATAATCGTAAAATTAGTTTGTAGAGAAAATGAGTTCGTGATTAAAAATTAGTTTGTAGAGAAAATGAGTTCGTGATTAAAAATTAGTGTGAAACTGGAGTGAACCATCAAAGAAGGGTTTTTTTTTCCAATGCGTTCGATGAAATGTTGCCTGATACTTTATAAACATTTCTTCATTTTACACGAATGTATCTAGAGCTATGAATTTCGGTGTAACAACTCGTTTTGTTTCTACTTAAAAAACACATTTATTGCAAGTAATTATAACAGACAATCCGTGTCTTCTAATCAGGTGTAGGCATTTATATGGATTTTAATCATTTTATGATATTATTAAGGGTATAATAGGAATTTGAGGATATAAATTTACTTTTAATTGATTTTATAGTGATTTGAATAAATATGACAAATATAATGTTTAAATTGGATATATATGACATTATCATTTTTTGGTGGGTAAATATGACATTAGTATGTTTAAATTTGGTATATATGGAATTAACTGATAAATATACTTTGTGTCTAATTATTTTTAAAATCATTCTACCAATTTCGAGCTTTTATCCGATATATATGTTATATATTTAATTTCTTCTGTACGTGTCTAAAGTCTTCATATATATCCGTAAAAATAGTACTTCGTACTAGACTTTTACGTAGTAGTTTCTAGTAATAAATTTACTTTCAATTTCAAACACAGTAGTCTTTTCTTTTTCTATAAAATGGGTCACTTTTGCAACTGTTGGACTTGGTATAAGCTAGCAATCGTGCATGGACGAGATCGATGGAGGAATATATATAACCTAGAAGGCAAAAACAATAACCACTCCAAATTGTTGCTAACCCGCTATGAGTTTCTATTCTTATGGTTTTTAACATGATATTTGAGCAAATCTTTATCAACTCAAGAATCCTTAAAATGGTTCTTAATTATATCAATATTTCGACCGAGTAGAAATTTATCACTGTATGATATAAGAAAGCAAAATGTATTTTTGTCTAAAAAATGGATTGTGCTGCCCACTATGGCTCGGTCGACGTCGGTCGCCGCCATAGTGGCAGGTCGGTCGCGGTGTCGGTCGCCGGAGACAAAGTTCGATTTTTGTCGCCTGCACGACAACGGTCGAGGGAGAAAAAGCCAAGAAAAAGCTGCCGAAATTTGTTTTAATATAAAAAAAACTTTTTAATTTTTAAAATTTAAATAATTTAACACTATAAATACCCACTCATTTCACCATTTTCATCACACATTCAAACAACAATTCAAAATACCTCTCTCAATTCAAAAACTCACCATGTTTAGCAAGAAGAAAACTCCCAAATCAAAAACTCCAAATTCCCGACTTCAACCAAGTGCTCCCGCATTTAACACCGGATCCGAATTTTCAATTATCCGGTGTTTCACCACCCGTCCGTTTTCGATCTCCTAGTTTTGAATACACTTCACAATTACCACAGCCACCACAAAATAATAACATCTTTTATCAAAATCGTCCATTCAATCCTCCGTATAACAACCCAAATGCTTTTTACAACTCACCAACCGAGTTGTATCGTCCTACTATGAAATCATCGACGTCTTCCCAACCAAATCAACCTTATTCTCCAATTAATCCTACCAATTTTGATATGAATTTTGAGGAGTTAATTTTTAGTCAAGACTATAACTATAGCCAAGATTATTCTATGGGTCATGGTTCGGGTCACGGTTCAGCGCACGGTTCAGCTCACGATTCGGTTCCAGTTCACGACGACGAAGACTACTCTCTTGTCGAAGAGGTATCACCCGTCAAACCTAAAAAGCCCTCGAGACGTGCAGCAAGGGCCAAGAAGGATGAGCCCAAGGAGCCGCCAAAAGATTGGACAATGGCGGAAGAGACTGCGTTGTGCCAAGCTTGGTGCGATGTGTCAGAAAATAATATTGATGGAAACAGTATAAAGAGTAAGGGTTTTTGGGATGCTGTTATTTGGTACTTTAAAAAAGAAACTGGTTCATCAAGAGGTTATGACTCGATCGTTAGCAAATGGAAAAATAGGGTTCGCCCTAGACTTGGTGCTTTTTGTGCCATCATCAATAATGTTGAAGCGAATCACGAAAGTGGTACAAATGACCTCGATGTGTACCATAAAGCTTGTGCAGAATACAAAATGATGTACAAGAGTGACTTTACGTTGGAGCATTGTTACAACGTTTTGAAAGATCACCCAGGTTGGAAAGACGTTGAGATGCCTTATTTTTACAAAAGCCAGGGGCGAAAAAAGTCCAAGACTTCTGAAACCACTTCGGGGTCAGCATCTAGCGGTCTTAATTTGAACGAGGAAGCGGATGAGGCTGTGGAAGAGACTCAAGAATTCCGACCAATGGGTCGTGACCGAGCAAAGGCCAAGAAGAAAGCAGCAGGTTCCTCTCGTGGGGGATCTTCTTCACTCGTTGATTTGGTAGCCGACAAGTTCTTCAACATTAAACAAAAAAATGGGGAAAGAAGGACGAGCAACAACAGTCCTATATAGAGTTCAAGAATCGGGAGTTGAGTATCCGGGAGGCCGAGGCTCGAGAAATTGCACAGCTGAAAAGAGAGAAACTAGAAATTCAGCGTCGAACGCTTGAATTAGCCGAAAGAAAGAAACGGGACAGAGACATCTTATTCTATAATTCACTAATCGATCTGACATTGCCCCCAATACAACAACAGAAGCTGATCGAGATGAAACTGGAAATCAAGGAGCGATATAACTTAGATTATTAGTTTAAGTTATCTGAATAATTATGTTTTAATTTTTATTGTCATGTTTTTATGTTATTTGAATAATTATGTATTGTTTTTTTAATTTATTATGTTTGTAATGTTTTTTTATTATTAATGAAATTTAAATTTGATGTTAAAAAAATAAAAAATAAATAAAGGTCGTCTTATAGTGGCAAAATGTCGCATGTAGGTATCCGGAGAGAAAAAGCTGATGTGGCGCCAGAAAATGCAAGTCGAGACCTTCATCCATAATGGGTAGCCTTAAGTAGTATTGAATTTTGATACATGAAAGTGAAAAAGAAAAGGAGTTGGTATAATGGGAGTTGTGTGGGTGAAGAGAAGATACGATGGATGTCGTTGTATCCTTTTCCTTTAACATCCTTTTTTTTTGGGTCACCCTCTCATTTGTTTCCTTTTCCTTTTCCGCAATTGTCACTTATTCCATTTGTAATTTTTTAAAACAAATGTCAATATAACTTTACAAAGATATAAGCCTATATATCTTATATATTACTAGTAATATTCGTGCCAAGTAAGCTAGCATGACTAGCTAAATAGTAGTTTTGGATTTTGAAGACAGTATAAATAGGCATGGATTTTGGGGGATATCTAAAAGTGAAAGTAATAATAGAAACGGGATAAAGCAAAGAAACAAGTTGGCATAAACATCAAATTCAACCACAAAAAGAGAAAAAGAGAAAGTTGGCATCCCATCATTTTTGGATACCTTCCCAAGTTTTAATAAACATCACACATCCACTATTCCATTCTTCAATTCTCGACACTTGTACTTTGGATTCCAAAAACCTTTTTCTCCGGATTTGTTTTTTGGTGTAAATTTGATAACGAAAAAAATTTGCATCGGGTTTTTAGTATATGAGTTCAATGAGCACCTAGTGTTTAAGATATACCCGATAGAGGAGGTATATATTGCCTACGATATCGGGGTTTAATGGATTACAGGTAAAAGTATTTCAGCCAAAACATAATTTGTTAAATTCAATTCCTGAAAAAAAAATCTACTTCATATGATAATGAGTTGTTGATCCAGACAACCAATTTTGTTTGTACCGATTAAGCTTACCTTTGGTGAGATTACATAATTGAAAGCAAATTATTTTTTTTGGTAAAAGATTTTTCCGGTGAATTTATTACTTCAATAAATCTTTCAGTATAACGGACCTTTATATCCAAATTATAATTATCACATATAATTTGTATATTGTTAGGAATTTCCCGACCTTCATACATATCATCATTATATGAGTCATAGGTATCTTCCACATTACTTTTCCTCAATTGTTCCAACAAGCTTATATCGAACACCTATCACTTTTGATGCTAAAAAGTTGCCATTTCATTATCAAGTTGTTCAACTTCATCGTCGTTACTCAAATCACCCGGATAATCGACATTTTCTAGTGATTTCTCATCATCATCACAAGGACAAGTTTACCCTCAAAAATCGGTATTTTTAAAACATTAATCTTATCTACTAGGGGTGGAACTATGTCCCTCCTCTTGCGTACCCGAAGTAGTAGCCACACTACCCGATGCTACTTCCCCAATAATCAGATTTTCATTAGCTAAGGCTTCAAATGAGTTACTAAGAGAAAAAAATATTACCTTTATTGCTTGATGACTCTTTATTGTAACCTGAAGTTGAAGCCTTACTTGTACCAACAAAAGGAGTCGTCTTTGGAGGAATCGTTCCTTCAGACGATTGTTTTTCTTTAGGGCGATACTGAGTTTTTGACTTAACCGAAACCGTGAAGTTTTTGGTGCCACAATTATTACCACCCGATTTATTCTGTTCCACTTTAATAAAACCTTCATCATCAGCCCCGATGTCTAGACCTTACCTTTATCCTTCTGATTCATCACTCGTTTAGGAACAACTTTTGGGCAATTAACTGGTGAGTGGCAAATATCAAGCAAGAAATACAGCGAGGAGGTTTCCACTCGTATTCAATACTTATAGTTTCTTTCGCATAGCCACCTCCTTTAAGATTTAGAACAACCATCGCCAAATAATCACTAAATTCATTACAAGCATTGATTTCAATTCCATAACTGTTCCGCCCCCGTGATTCCAAACACATGAAATTCATGTATGAATCAAGCATCATTAGAGTACAAATTTTTGTAGCCATTAAGCTTCACCCATCCGATGTGTAAGCAACCAATGGTAAATCATGAAACTTTACCCAAACATGGACATGCGACAATTCTTTTTTAAGAAGGCTCACGGAGGGCGACCATTGGTTAAGAAATATAGGAATTCCACGGATCATCCATGGACCATTGCGAAGCACGGACTCAACACCCTCAATAGATGCAAACTTAAAAAAGAAAAAACCTTGAACCATCATTACCTTCTCTAATACATACTTTACCTAATTATTGAGCAGAAACCATTCAACAATGGGAAATGCAAGCCTTTTACTAATAAAGTACCCGTAAAGAGAATTCTTCATTCGATCATTAACCTCATAAATCAAAGTCAAAGGTAACCAAATGTCATAATCGGCATCATTTGGCACATTAGCATCGAGCTTCTGAAGATTAGACGTAGTCAAAGACGTAGGGATAAGTTTATTAGCGTATGATGCAGGAATTTCCTATTCACCCCCATTCTTTGTGGCACTACCATTCGGAGTGGAAGTAGGACTAGCAACATTATTCTTTGCCACATCCAGACCAACAATAACTTTTCTCGTCCTATCATCTCCCTGAGAAGGTTCACATATGGGTGTAGTAGTAGTGTTTTACATAGGGATATAATTAGTTAAACCCGTACTAACACATCCCTCATTCTTGTTATTCCTTGTAGAAGCAGACCCTCTTATACCACAAACACACCACCAGAGGATGATACCATATGATCATGTAATGGAGGAAAGGATTCCACATCAGCCATTAATGAACAAGATGAACCATTACCTTGCTTAGTATTCTTTTTCTTTTTACCACCCCCTCTCGGATCCAAGAATCCCACTCTCATCATCAACACATACGATTATAGTAATTCACGAACAACTTCTATCTTAAAATTAATGTAGGAACCCAAAAAAGTTAGGGTTTATAAACAACGCAAGCACGAACGAGCCTTTGATCTTGAAAAAACCTTAACAAATCAATCGATCCAGCAAATACAATTCAGTAAGGTCGAAACCCTAACTAGCGATTGAAATCAAAACCATAACCACATAAACCAAACGATCGATATAACTTCTCTAAAGTCGATTTGACCTGGGTAAGATCAAACATAAGGTTTAATCATACACAGGAACAAATACGATGTTTAGGAAGTAGATTAGAAGGCTTGATTGACCGATTAGGTTTTTTTTTTCTTTCTTGTCATCAGAGTTGGGTGGGGAGGGGGAGGGTTTTGATTAGTAACTTTTTCGTTTGCGAAAGCAAATTATTGTCGAGGTTTAACAAACTTTACACCAAATAAATGCGTTGAATAGGTTTGACTCAAAATTAGCAATAGATACATAACAACATAAAAATAGTGACAATTAGTAGGCTAATCACAAGGAAAATCATCATACTTACCCATATATACTTTTAAAGGTGTCAATTTTTTTTGCTTATGTGATCATTAAAGTGGCTTTTTTTGTACTTTTTAGAGGTTTTGTGACCATTTTACCCCTACAAGTCCTTATACCATATTACATAAATAATCCTTTAAGTATTATATTTACACAAATAATCTACATATCCTCTAATTCTAATTTGCACAAATATTTACACAATCTTCTAATCCTAATCTATAAAAATATTTACATAAACTAAAGTCTTATATTCACAAACACTTCCATTACACCCAAACCCGATCCCCATTTCCCACCCAAACCCTAATTTACATTTTTCTAGCTTCGTCATCCCTATTTCCCTCCAATCTCGAACCCGAAACAAACCCTAGTAAACTAGTCCCATTATCCTTAATATGATTTTCCCCCCAATCCCGATCACCAAACAAACCCTAATTGAATAACCCAGCAAAATTGAAATCAACAATGAACAATGATGATAAAGGTGTGTTAAACAATGAAGAAAATGGTTAGTTATTTAATCCCTTTTTGTGATTACATTGTTATTAATTATTAGGTTACTATTAATTTGTTATTTATTATCAGTTTATTACATATCATATGGTTTGATGAAATTTGGAATGGGCTTGATTAAATTATGTTTGTTGTTATGTAGTTACGACGAAGAAACACATTGTTTTCGTTAAACCAAAACTGAATGACCAAATGATGGATTGGATAATTGCTAAGTATGGGAAACCAAATGCAAATTGGACAGATTCATTGCTTGATATTATAGCCGATAACGTTTATACAACCTTTTTTATCAACAAGACTGTGCCAAAGGTATGTAATGTAGTTTATGCTAAAAATACTCTTAATCACGTAGTATCTAATATACTTCTTAATGTAGTTATTCAAGAGTCTTCAAAAACTGATGTTCAAGAGTCTTCAAAATCAGATGTTCAAGATGTTGCAAAAACATATGTGGAGATTGATCTAGACTTGTCTAGGATTAATAAATAACAATGAACATAAACACGAATATGCATAGAGGAAATAGCATAAGAACAAAGTTATTTTAACAAGGTTTTTCATTCACATACAAGCCACAATTCTACTTGATCAATAGTAAAATAGTTACCTACTTGTAACAGGGTCAAAGACCTTGAGGCTAAAACAACTCTACTAGACGTTTACATCTTTAACACTTTGTATACACACATGTTTTTCACACACATGGATACTAAAAACTATGTCTATGGATCTCTTTATATAATAGAGTCCATAAGACTTTACAAGGAAAACTAATTGTATTAGGAAACTTAAATCTTCCTAATCTTTATCTTCATATCTTTGACCAAATCTTCTAAAATCTTCATGTACTCTTACATAGTGTAGAATTTTATAATGTCGACTTTGATCCTTTTGTTTTCCTTTTGTTTCATTCTTGTTTCATTGCTTTGTATCATTATTTTGTATCATCAAATCAATATAATTCCCAACAATCTTTCCCTATTTGATGATTACAAAACCAACATCTTGATTTTCCATGAATGAAACAATCTTCCCCTTAAATCAAAATCTCCATGCCACCACATTTAATAAGTTGCAAATCATATCTCTGTAATCTTCTTCCCTTTTTTGTAATAATCCAATAGGGGTCTTGTGAAGATATGCAACTTGGATCTTTACAACTGTAAACCATATATCACACTACCAATCCAGCCTTCCAATGACTCAAATTACCCACCATTACGCACAATAAGAAAAATGAATTTAAGCAGTAGAAACTTAAACTAGCAGTAGTAATAATGACTAGCAGTAGTAATGAAAACCTTCCCCTCAAGTGGTGCATGAATATATCCTGATGGTTAAACACTTTGTCAATTAAGCTTCCCCTGAAACCAATATGTTAACCATCTCTTGAATCTTCAAATTCTGTAGGCTTTTTGTAATGATTACTGATGGAGAAAACTCAGTATAACAAACTTGATGTAGAAGTAGAATAACCCAAACTTGTGTCTTATGTCTTGTACTATCCACGTGACTCCAAACTCATACTGATGATATATAAGTACATATGTTTAAGGTGTTCCACCTACAGCGATTGTTGAGACTGATTAAGGTATGTAATCTACCTTATGGTTGTTATTTTTATAGTTAAACCATTATTGTTCAAGTGACTTGACTGCATTAGATTCCATTTATTGGCACTCAGTCACAACTTTTGCCTTGCAACAGTCTTGAGGTTGAAACTCTGTGTGTTGCACATGTAGCGTTGTTGGGATTAAAAGCTTCTTGATGCTGTTTGGAATTACTGCTGTTCTTATTGATGATAATGCTGCTCAGTCAAAGTTAGTGCTACTGGAGAATTACAATGAAAATTATTCTAAGTGTTTAAGACTGCTGGTAAAGTTACAACTGTCAGTACAAAGTTACTACTTAGTACAAAAGTTACTACTGCTAGTACAAAGTTAATGCTGCTGAAGGAGTTAATGCTGCTAGTGAAGAAGTTAGTACTTCTGAGTTAGTTAGTACTGCTTATGTGATTTGTATGAGATATTTTGGTAAAAGATATGTATAAGTTATTTATTTAGAAGATTATGATTACTTAGGAAAGTATTGTAAGCCGTTTAGGACTCCTTGGTGTATAAACGGAGGTCCTAGGGCATAGAGATAGATACATCAAGATATACCAACACATATAGTTTTCGTATCAAAACAAAACGAGTCATTTATAGAATTATCATAACTTCAAGGTCTTTGTAACCCTAATACTTTGAGAGTATTAGTATTATTTGCTTAATAATATTAGAGCTTTTATGTTTTGTTGAATTATATGTTCATTGTGTTTTACTGTTCCATTGAAAATTCTTCTTATTAAAATTAGACTCCGCATAATCTTTAATACATTCACACAAAGTTTCTACTATAGTTGTGTTATATTTATCTAATACAACTAAACCTTAAACAAGCTTAAGGAATTCGATCTATCGAAGTGTTAAAGTGGGACCAACAAGTGGTATCAAAGCTTGTTGCTTTGAGAAACTTTGCTAGAAGATATGGATCAAGATTCTGCACACATGGTGGCTGCATCTAAAGTTCCCATGCTCAAACCGGGTGAGTTTGAGTTATGGAGGATGAGGATTGAATAATACATCCAGATGATAGACTATGCACTGTGGGAAGTCATAGAGAATGGTGCAACATTGCCAAACACACAAGTTGTGGAAGGTGTTACAACAATGATGCCTATTACATCTGCTGAAGATAAGGCTCAGAGAAGATTAGAAGTGAAGGCTAGAAGTACTTTAATGATGGGCATTCCCAATGAACATCAGTTAAAGTTTAACTCTATAAAGGATGCTAAGCTGTTGCTGGAAGCTATTGAAAAGAGATTTGGTGGGAATGAAGCTAGTAAAAAGACTCAAAGGAATCTCTTAAAGTAGCAATATGAAAACTTCACCGCTTCAAGCTCAGAGATGCTTTATCAAACTTTTGATAGGCTTCAAAAGCTTGTGAGTCAGTTGAAGCTTTTGGGTGAAAAGCTTTCACAAGAAGATGTTAATCAAAAGTTATTAAGAAGCTTGTCACCTGAGTGGAACACACATGCTGTTGTATGGAGGAATAAAGCTGAGTTAGAAACAATGAACATGGATGATCTCTATAACAACCACAAGGTGTATGAACCAGAAGTCAAAGGGATGTCTAGCTTAAGTTCAAGCACATAGAACATGGCTTTTGTATCCTCTTCAAATAACAACACTAGCAGCTCTAATGAAGCAGTTAATGCTGCTCATAGAGTTACTACTGCTAGCACTTAAGTTACTACTGCTTACTCTACAAATATTAATAACTTGAGTGATGTTGTTATTTGTTCATTCTTTGCTAGTCAATCAAATAGTCCTCAAATTGCACATGAGGACTTGCAACAAATCTATCTTGATGACATAGAAGAGATGGATTTGAGATGGAAAATGGCCATGTTGACTATGAGGGCTAGAAGGTTTTTGAAGAACATAGGAAGGAAGCTTACTGTTAATGGCAATGGGACTATTGGTTTTGATAAGTCCAAAGTGGAGTGTTACAACTGCCACAAGCGGAGATATTTTGCTAGAGAGTGCAAAGCTCCAAGATATCAAGACAACAAGAACAAGGAAAGCTAAAGAAGGAGTGTGCATGTGGAAACATCTACTTCCACAGCTTTGGTGTCATGTGATGTCCTTGGTGGATATGACTGGAGTGATCAGGCAGAGAAAGGGCCTAATTATGCACTCATGGCTTACTCATCTTCAAGTTCTGACTCAGAGGTATTCAATGATTCAAATTGTTCAAAATCTTGTATGGAAACTGTTGAATTACTTAAATCTCAAAATGATCAACTATTAAGAGATTTAGAGAAATCTAGTTTAATGGTTTAAGGTTATAACACAGGTTTAGAATTAGTGGAAGAAAAACTTGAATTTTATAAAAAGAATGAGTTTGTTTAAGTAGAAAACATTAATGGCTTAAAATGGGATATTCATGTAGGAGAAATAACTATTAGAGAGCTTAGGAAGAAGCTTGAAAAAATTCGAAAAGAAAAAAATAGCATTCAATTTAATGTAGATAAATTTGAAAATGAATCTAAAAGTTTAAACAAGCTCATTGAGTGACAGATTGTTGATAATTGCAAGAAAGGTTTAGGCTATGAAAAATATAATGCAGTTCCACCTCCCTACACAAGAAATTTCATGCCTCCAACACCTGATTTATCTTTTACTGGTTTAGATGAGTTTGTTAATAAGCCTGTAGTTAAGAACAGAAAGTCTGATGAAGAAGTGTCTAAGGTAGTTAGGAAGTCTGATGATTCCCTAATTATTGAAGATTGAGTGTCAGATAGTGAGGAAGAAAATGTGTCTCAAACTAAAATTGAGAAGAAAACAGTTAAGCCTAGTATTGCTAAGATAGAGTTTGTCAAACCTAAGCAACAAGAGAAAACTACTAGGAAAACTGTTAAACAAGTTGAGAAACATAGGCAAAACACTCACAGTCCAAGGGACAATCAAAGAAATTGGAACAATATGATGTCTCAAAAACTAGAAAGCAATTTTGAGATGTTTAATAAGGCCTGTTATGTGTGTGGAAGCTTTGATCATTTGCAAGTTGATTGCAATTACCATAAAAAACAGTTTCAAAATCAAAAGATGGTAAAACTTGTTTGGAACAATGCTCATAGGGTGAATCATCAAAACTTTGCTAAAAAGATTCACCCCTGTGCTAAAAAAAACATGGTTCCAAGAGCAGTACTAATGAAGTCTGGCTTAGTATCAATTAATACTGCTAGACAAGCTAATGCTGCTTACTCAAAAACAACAGTGAATGCTGCTAGACCAATGTCATATCTTTCTAAAACAACACATTCAACTATTAAGAGGCCCATTC